>PVKA01025323.1:0-33087 GCA_004027165.1 Ctenomys sociabilis
GTATGTAGTATTGTTTTCCAACCTTTGACTTTGAGCCTGTGAATGTCTTTTTGAGGTAAGTGTGTTTCTTGTATACAGCATATTGCTGAATTTTGTTTCCTAATTCTCTGTGCCAGTCTATTTCTCTTACTTGGTGAATTGAGTCCATTTACATTGATGGTTATAATTGAAATGTGTTGACTAATGATTGTCATGATATCTACCTGCTGTTGTTTACTCCTTTGTATCCTGTGTTTAATTGTCTGTCCTGTTTAGTGGGTTCCTTCTGTTCTCATTTGTATAGTTCTGGACATTGTGGTCTCTCTCTAGAACATCTTTCTGTAGCCTGTGCAGGGATGGCTTTGTCATCATGAAATTCTTTAGTTGTTCTCTGTCGTGGAAGTATTTCACTTCTCCATCAAACTTGAAAGAGAGTTTTGCAGGGTATAATAGTCTGGGCTGGAATTTGTCTTCATGTAGGACTTGAAGAACTCTGCTCCATGCTCTCCTTGCCTTCATGGTTTGTGTAGAGAAGTCGACTGTAATTCTGATGGGTTTTCCTTTGAATGTGAACTGCTTATTTTCTCTAGCTTTCTGTATTTTATTGTGCTGGATTTCTGGGATCTTGACTATTATATGTCTTGGTGTGTTTTTAGTGGGATTGAAGTTATTTGGTGTTCTGCATGCTTCGGTTGCCTGAAAGTCAGATTGTTTCCTCATATTTGGGAAGTTTTCTGCTATTACTTCTGCCCATATTCTTTTTATATCATTTATATTAACTCCTTCATTCTCATTGATACCAATTAATCTCACATTGTTCATCTTGGCATCATCTTGCAGGTGATGGATTATTTTTTCCTGCATCTTCATTGTTTTTAAGAGATCCTTTCTCACCTTTTCACTAGCTGCACCAATGTCTTCAAGATCTGAAACTCTGTCTTCGCTTTCACTCAAACGGTTTTATAGACTCGTGATTGATATTTTTAGTTCTTCTATATCTCTTTGGCTCTGCTTTATTTGATCTATTTATTTTCTGTATTGCTCATTCCAGGAATCTGTCATATTTCTGATCTCGTTTTTTTTTTTTTTAATCCATGTCTTCTTTAGAGGTAGATATTCATTATTTTTTTGCAGAGTTTTCTCCAAATTGGATTTCCTCTATATAGTTCCAGAATTGATTCTCTAGTTTAGATGCTCTGATTTCAAAGTAGTCTTTTTTCATTTCAGAAATTATTTCTGTTTTGAGCTCCTCTTTACCTTTCTGCTGTTGTTTGTTTGCTTGCGATGCTGTTCATTCATACATTTCAGCTGGAATACTATTCTCTGCACTTGTTCTTGGTGGGTATTGGGTTTCCCCCATATGTTTCTGGATTTGATTCATTACTTCAGATGTTATATTCAAAAGTTTCTTTTCTTATTTCAGGCATTAAATCTGGTCTGAGTTTCTCTATACATTTCTGCTGTTGTTTCTTTGCTTCGACCTCTGTTAATTCAGTGTTTACAGCTAAGCCAGTGTCCTCTGCACTCATTGGTGGACTCACAGCCTGAGATTGCTTTTGGTCCTTGTCTTTGTCATTTTGTGTATCACTGACCTCTGACCTTTGGTGTAGAGCTTTGGTGCAGTTATGACCTAAGTGTGTTATGAGATTCCGGTACTAGTCTATTATGTTTGAGATTATCCGGTTATGCGTGGCTTGCATCTAGTTGTTGTGTTCAGTTCCTTTTTGCTGCAGCTCTTCTGGTACAACTGTGAGCCTGTGGTTCCCCTCTGTTGGGTTCCTGATCCATGGAGCACTGGGCAGCACAGAAGCTCTCCCACACACTCATCTGGCTGGGTGAGGGTGGTTTGAGTGGTACAAGATTTGGAAAATTTCTCACTTGCTTGGGGCTGGGGCTCCAGGGAATTGCCAAGCAAGTCGGTCTGCGGTGTCTCAGTCCGACCGCTCGCTCACTCAGTGGTCTTGGGGGCTAGGGCTCTGTATAATGCAGAGGGCACAGGGGGAAGCCAAAGGCTCTCCCACACACTCATCAAACAGTGCTAGCATGGATTGGGTGGAGGGAGATTCAGAAAAATTCTCACTCGCTCTGCAGGCTTGGGTGCAGGGCTCTGGGGAGTTGCTGGGCAAGTCGGTCTGGGGTGTCTCAGCCAGGGTTCCCTTTTCCTCACTGCCTCTCTAGCATTTGTTGGTGATTGCTTTCTTACTGATAGTCAATTTTTGAATTGGGCATTTGAATTTGTGTGTGTGTGGGGGTGTTTCATTCTTGTCAATTCTTTATAAGTTCTAAATATATGTCCCTTATCTGAGGAACATTCAACTAAAGTGTTTTCCCACCCTATGGGTTTTCTTTTCTCTCTATTGGTGATTATTTTTTAAAGTGTATTTTGTATAGGGTCTCACTATGAAGCTCAGACTCATAGTGACCCTCCTGTTTTCAGCCTCCCCAGCACTGGGGTTACATGCATGTGCCATCATGCCCACATTCTGTGGTGGACTCCATGTGTCCAGGGGCGGGGCCAGAGCAGCAGGTGGTGCAGAGGATGGAACCCTGGTCCTTGCGCTTGCCTAACCAGAGACTTAGTCCACTGAGCTAAACTGGTGATTTCTTTTGATGTACAAAAGCCTTTAACAGATGAGCTCTCAGGTATTGATTCTTTGAAGTGATTCTCAGACATTTTGTTATAGTACTGACAAGCCAACTAGCACAACCTAAAATTCATCCTGTAAGGGAAAGAAGCCAGTTTCAAAATGCTACATTGTAAGACACTCTGGAAAAGAAAACACTGAAGTGATGGAGCCCTAATAATAGATCCCAGAGGTGGGAGAGGGAAAGGTGTGCCATGGAAGGTGTGAGAGAATTTAGGGCTGTGGGGGAGGGGGCAGGGTAATGGAGCTGCTCTGTGTTTAGTCATATTGATTTTCACATGACTGTGTAAGCATACATGTATAAATTCATAGCACTAAACAGTAAAATGATGAACTTTGTATAAATTTTATACTAATACATCTGCTTTTAAATTGGTGGAGGGATGTAAAGGTGCAGACATAATTCTCTCAGGCTGAGAGACAGTCCCAAACACAGTCCACCAAGACAGTCCCAAAGGCTCAGATTTCCCAGCCCTGAGCTTGCTGAACTAAATCAAGGTGTATAAACCAGGAATGTCTGCTGAAAAACCCCTTCAGCCGCTCACGCTGTCTGCCTATAGTGATACCAGTCAGAAACTTATTGTCTTGAGGGAGCAAGGAACATAGAACAGAGCCTGAGGAAACTGGACCCTTGTAATTTCCACAAGCTGGAGACAAGGTAGGAGATTCCTGGATGCGGTGCTCCATCCTTGTTCATTACCTGGGAAGTTACCAACTAGTGATAAGTAAACTTAGAGTTTGGTGAATGCAGGAAGAGGATGTAAATAACAGCTTGCCTACAGCAAATTAGCCTGTTTGTTGCCCTCTGTGTGGGTGAAAAGTTTCTGTGGTTCTGGGCTTGGGCTCCCTTAGAGACTAAACTCAGTGAGACCTCTGGGGCTATATTAATCCAGTCTTTCCCTCATTTCCTTCAGCTCTGACGATAACATACAATACTTCCAGCTCCTCTCTGCTCAGCAGAAATTGTGGCACTGGGGGACACAGACAGCCTCAGGAATGCCGAATGTGGCCCAGTGTTAGAGCATGGCCACTCAGAACCACAAGACTGTCTAAAACTATTGAAATAAGAGTGTTGTCCTTCCCTGTGCTTCAGGACTCCATCCAATGCAATGGGCTGGCCAAATAGCTCAGTGAATTAAATCACCTGCAAGCAGATACAGGGGCCAGAAGTTCTATCCCTGGGCCTGTCCTGCTGGCCCTGCCCTTGGGAGGCTGATCTTGGGCAGATCACTAGGAGTCAGATCTATTATTGAGACCCTGAACACCCTGTAGACACTTCCCTTAAAAAAAAGGACCCATCCGCTCACACTGGAACCTCCAGAGTCACTGTTTTCATCATCCATGCAGTACTTACACTTCTTAGGGCAAGCCAGTAAATATGATATTCATACAATTGCAAAGCAGTGGCCAACAGATCAAATATAGGTTACGAGCAACCTCCAACAAAGTTATGAATCTCTCCTTGTACCAGGGAGATGACAAGCTAGAATTGTGAGTTTTTAATCAAACCATAAGTGAGGAATGAACAAGAAGAACGTGGCAATGATTTCTATTAATTTCCTTAAAGTTGCCTCAGGGAGAGGACCCACCTGAGACATTTCATTTCTATGGAAACCACAAAAGGCAGTTGGGACAAAGGGAAATCAAGCCAAGCAGAGGAAGGACTTGCCAGTGTTCTGAACAAGACTGAATTCCAAGGCTGCTCACCTGGAAGGCTTGTGACCCCTCAAAGCTTGGGAGGCAGAGCCTTGCATTACTCAGCACTGGCAAAGGCAGCCCTTGGTTTGGCTTCTAAAGAGAGTGAATAATACTTGTGGGGGTGGCGCAGGTGGGGCAAAAGCCCAGGCTGAAAAGAAGAAAAAAGAAAGAGGAAAAATATGCTCACCCAGAAAATGGCTCCTGGGGTCCCAGAATTGAGATGGCACTTTTTCTTGGCTGTTCCAAAGGTGCCCTGCACTTGGCTATGGCAATGTAGGCTGATATTCTAGCCTGCTTACCTGCCATTTCTGCCACCAGGTTCTTCATTAAGAATAAGGTTGTAAGATTCACTTTCCTATTAATAGCAGGGATGGCTTCTACAATAACAATAATATATAACATATATAATAATAGCTAGCACCACAAGAATCACTTTTATAATAACAGGAATGCATGCATCATATCTATAGTGTGTCAGAGTATGATCTTAAATTCTCATATATGTAACCTCCTAGGTTTTTTTTCTTTTTTTTCAGAACCAGGGATTGATCTCAGGCCCTTGTGCTTGCCAGGGAAACACTTATTCCACTGAGCCATCTCCCAAGCACCCCCTCCTATGTTCTTACTGTTAATTTTATATCCATTTTGTAAATGAGGAACTTGAACCACAGAGGGTTCAAGATGCTTCCCCACAGCCTCATGGCTTATAAGTGGCAGATGTCTATCCCCTGGCCCAGGTATAACCATCAAGAGTAGTGTACCCTGCTTTCTCCTTCCCTATATTTCTGCCTCCCCAAAGGCACCTTTCAATTACTGCATTAAAAATGAAATAAGATTTATAAAGCAATTCCATTAAAAGACAAGTTGGTGGGCCACAGAGATAGCTCAGTGGTCTGAGAGTTGCAGGCAGCCAAGTTAGATGAAAGTGTCGTAGGCAGTCAAACAGGGCCAGGCCCTTGAAGAAGATAACACAGAAGACAAGATACCTTACAACTGTGAGACGGATGGATGCTCCTGCTGTGAGCCAGATCTAAAGAGCAAAGATCAAACAAATGCCGACCTCCCTAAAGATTAGCATCCAGGATTGAGCTTCATCCTGAGAAAGCCAGAAAGAATCACCTGATGGCTACCAGATAAAGTCTTGTTCTACATTCATGCCCATTTGCTATATGACTCATGACTTGCTACCGCATTTGGTCCTGGGCATAATCTACTTTACCTGAGCAATGCTGCTTGTAATCCCCTTGGTTAACCAGTTTTGTCCCATCCCACATCCACCTAAGTGAGTTCCCATTTCCTCCACCTTAGCCCCACATGGTTTTATACTATAAAAGTCCCTGGAAGAGACAGCTTCCTGGGGGCAATCCACTAGGGTCCTCCTCCTCTCTCTCTCTCTCAGACAGGAGCTTTCTTCTCCTCAATAAATATATTCTGCCCATAACCTCCGTTTGCTCCTAAAGTTCATTCTTTGGTTTTAGAGAACTTGAACTTGTCCAGGTCAGGTCAGGAAATCATTTTTTCCTTATATTATAAGTGCCTGCCTGGCAAGCCTAAGGTCCTCACTTTGATTCCTGCTAGTGCACGTGGTGCAGGCCCAGAACTCCACGTACACCCTGCTGGTCCTGCAACCAGGCATGGTGGCACATGCCTGTAATCCCAGTACTAGGGAGGCTGAGATAGGAAGATTGTTATGAGTTCATAACTGCATAGTGAGACCATAGATCAACACCAAAAAGAAACAAAAAGATGAATTGGCAAAGCCATGATTTTAATTTCCTCTTTTACATAGGACTTTGTCTTAATTCAAAACAATTCCAGATTCTAGTTGTTACCTTTTAAAAAATTGATAACAGCTCTGCCTTAGGACTCACAAAATGAAGTGATATTTTCAAATAAGATTTAAATTATTACTGCCTGATAGAAATTTTCCTCGATGCCTGAGATACTTTCTCTGGCTGTTTTTCAGCCTCCCCTACCAGGAGAAAACACTCTTTGAATAAGTAAAGGGTTTTAGAGAAACAAGGCAAAGAATTGAAATATCTCATGCATTCTTGCCTAATAACAGCTTCTCCCTGGCTCTCTATGACATGAAGATTCTGAAATCAGGCTCATCCATAATTTATCAATCATAAGCCAGAGTTGTACTGAGTTGATTACTTGTCTTTGCTTTTCTGGATTTAAAAAAAAAGAAAAAAAGGTGGCTGTCATTTAATGGAGCACGCATTCACTGTGAGCCACTGTAAGACCAAAGCAGGGCCAGCAGTGGGGGATGGAAAGATGGTGTCGTGCTTCCCGTGTGCTCATGGTTTAGTCAAAGAGACAGATATGCAAGCTATTAACAGTGAGCCGGCAGGAAGGTCTGTGTATATTAATATAAAGAGCAAAGCAAAGTAGAATTCTGCTCTGGGAAGTACATGAAGGCAACTGAAGATTGAGAAATCTTAGCAGAGTCAGAGGTCTGCTGACAGGAGACCTGGACAGTGACGGTCAGTGGATTATCAGGAGAAAGACACTAAATCCTCCAATCCATTAACATGGGATAGTTTTTCTATTTGTTTTTACTTTAAAAATTTGGTTTTTTGGTTTTTGTTGTTGTTTTATTTTGTGCAGGGTCTCACTGCCCAGCTCCCGCTTGTAGTGATCCTCCTGTTTTCAGCCTCGCCAGCACTAGGATTACAGACACGCACCCCCATGACCTGAATCGGTCATCAGCTCAGTCGCTCGGGGTTTCAGGGATCAAACCCTGGCCTCTATGTTTGCCTAAGCAGGCACTTGGTCCACTGAGCTATCTCACCAGCTCTACTTTAAATTTTTTTTCAGCAATTTTTGCAGTTTTTAGTGTACAAGTTTTTTTTTTTAACCTCTTGGTTAAGTATATTATTCAGGATTTTATTCTTTTTGACTTTTTTTTTTTTTTTTTGTGGAACTGGGGATTGAACTCAGGTCCTTGCGCTTACCAAGGAAGTGCTTATTCCACTGAGGTATCTCCCTGGCCCAATTTTATTCTTTTTAATTGCACTGCTCAGCTTTCCCTCACTGTAGCAAAACACCTGACATACAGCTCTTAAAGGAAGAAAAATTTATGGCTTCCGAGTGCAGTTCTGGTTCCGTCACTTTAGGTCTCAGGTGAGGCAGAACGTCAAGGTGTCAGGAGTGTGGGGAGAAGGTGACTGAGGCCGAGAGAGCAAGGAAGAAAAGGGCACAGGGGCAGGGCTTCCCTCACACACCGTGTGCTTCGGGGACACGCCTGTAGGGGCGTTCTTCCAGAAACTCAGTCCCGCCTCATAAAGTACGCACCGCTTGTGTCTTAGCAGGCAACCAAACCTTTATGTTTCTTTCCTTTTTTCTTTTTTAAAGAGAATACAGAATAGTAACATAAAGGAAAAAAATTAGAGATGATACAGAACATCACTAAACAAAATGATGTGAATTTGACAGTGTTTGTTGTCTTCATATTAGACGTTCGGATTACCAGTTAGGCATGCAAAATTGGAAAAAGAAAGAAAAAAATTGCAAGAAATTAAGAAGGGAGAAATACAAAAGAAGAAGAAGGAGAAGGAGAAGGAGGAGAAGAAAAACAAGAAAACAAACAAAAATTAAGTGAGGCAGGAGATATAGCTCAGCAGTGCAAGGTCCTAAATTCAATCCCTGATACCATACCAAAAAAAAAAAAAAAATTAAGCATTAACTGCTCCTCTCCATAGACCAACAGAAATCCACTGTGCAATTACCCAAACATGGCGTCTGATGTAACTTTCACATCCAATCCATGATATTAATTCAGAAAAAAAAGATGCTTTTCTTGATTTCCTTTTCAGGTTGGTCATTGCTAGTATACATAGACCTGCAGTTATTTTTTTCAGTGTGATTTACATCCTGATACTTGAATTTATTAATTCCGTTGGTATTCTGTGGTTGTAGCCTCTCTAGAATTTTCTATATAAGATCATGCCATTGGAGAGAGAAGATATTTGTTTACATTTTTATTTCTTTTATGGGGATTAATGTTGTCCTCAGTCGTATGTATTATGTATTAAACAATCCATTCTTTTCAAGCTACTTGTTTTATCATGTCTGAGATATGCCAAGACTCCATTAAATGTGGGTCCATCTCTGGCACCTCTAGTCTCTTCTGATTTGTTTCAGTACCATTATTATTTTTATAGTTTTAGTTACTATAATAATCAAGATGATAAAAATTTAAAAAGTTCAAACATGAAAAATGTGTAGGACATTAGGAACTCATCCAGTGCTTATAGATCCAAATTGACACAATCCCTTGTGAGATGTTTTCCTTTCCATAACTGAAAAGGATTCTATTATATGCCATAAATTTACCTATATGTAGATATCTGAGTCACTTCCATGTTTTTGCTTTTAGAAACTAAGCTATTATGAGAAACTTGTGTAGTAGAGCCTTTTGCAAATCTAAATTCTTTCCTTGGGTAGAGAAATTGCTCAGCCATACAGTAAGTGTATTTTAACTTTCTTGGAAATATTCAAATTGTTTTCCATTGTAGCAGTACTATTTTAAATTCTATCAAAGAATTCCGAGACTTCTGGTTTCTCTGCAATGTTGACAATAGTTAGCATTGTGCATATTTTTAAGTATAGTCAGTTTACTGTGAAGTGAGTGCTCACTATAGGTTTTGTGTTCCTTTGGTGACTAATGTTGAACATTTTCCTACATGTGTATTGAACATCATTATATATATATATATATATATATATATATATATATATATATATATTTGTTCAAGTATCTATTCATATATTTTGGCTGTATACAGCTGTATGATCTTCAGACTTTGATTTAATAATTGCACTATCAAGAAACAAGGCCATTGTCAGAGGAATATATGTTGTGAATATAATCATTCTGTACACTTGACTTTTAATTTTATTAATGGTGTCTTTCAAAATGCTGAAATTGAATCATGGTTAGTGAGAGAAGAGGTCATGTTTATTCTAAGTGATAGACAGACTTCAAAATGCGAAGCTTTTACTTTAACTCAAGCAGTATTTACAAACCTACAGTCACTGCAAACAAGAAGAAATTCTAATGCATTCCAATTTGTTAACTTTTTATTTTACAACTTGCCCTTACTAAGAAGTTTTTATGTAAAAACTGATGCAATGATTTTCTCCTGGAAGTTTTATCATCTGAAGTCAACCTCTGAGGTAAGCATCAGAGTTTATTTTTTTCAACGTATACATATCGTTTCAGTATAATTTGCTCTTTGATTGTGTGTATTTCTTTTCACTGAGGTCACACTCTGCAATATCATTAAAATAAGACTGATATGTTGAGACATAATAAAACTTTAGAGAGGACAGAACACAGCAAAATTAATAGCTTAATCAGAATAGAACTAAGTGCAGTAACCATGGAAGCTGCCCAGGTTCTCTGATATGATACAGTGTCCAGCAGAGGTGAAATCCTTGTTATTTTTGTCGTTATATCACCATGGTGTTCACTTCTGCATCTCTCCTTGTAACCTTGACACAGCATTTTGAACCAGAGCAGTCCAATACAAATATAATGAGTCACAAAGTTGACATTAATAATTGTGTGTGTGTGTGTGTGTGTGTGTGTGTGTATTTGGTACAAGGTCTCACTATGCTGCTCAGAATTGCAATGATCTTGCTGTTCTCAGCCTCCTCAGTGCTGAGGTTATAGGCATGTACCACCATGCCTAGTCTCAGTGGCAGGCTCAGTGTGCCTGGAGAAAGGGGCAGTGCAGCATGTGGTGCCAGGGATCAAACCCTGGACCTTGTGCTTGCCTAAGCAGGTGCTTACTCTGCTGAGCTATCTCGCTGGACCCCCCTTTTTTCAGTACAGGGGATTGACTCAGAGTCATTGGACTGAGACATCTCCCTCATCCCTTTTTATTTATTTATTCAGAGAAAGTCTTGCTAAGTCATTAAGTTGCCCAGGCTGGGCTTGAAGTTGTAATCCTCTTGCTTCAGACTCCCAGAGTTCTGGGATTACAAGCATACACCACTATCCAGAAATTTAAATATGTTTTGTTGTATTCAAAATTATATGAACACTCAGGACATAGGAGAACCTGTACTGCAGCATCATGAAACTCAGTTGAGCTCCAAATTTTCTGAACAGGGAGATTATGGAGCCACAGAGGAAAGAGATCGAAGTTCTATAGTGTGCCTGGGGAGAGTCATGTGGAGAGAAGACTTTCTCTCAAGCTCTCACAGAGAACAAACTGGTCAAGCATTGTCCGTGACTCATCCACATGGATGACACAGACAAAGGATCTTCAGAATAATGTATAGGACTACAAGATAAACCATGAAGGGACTTCACTGACCACATAAGAAACATAAAGTACATGTGTTGGTATATAAGTCTTGCTCTATCTAGGTCTTAACCATCCAGTAGAAAAGTATAAAAATGAAGTATACATTGTGGGGTCATAATATTAAGCTGAGCTGTAAATGGCTATGGTCGACAACTTCTTTGAATAACTCACTATCATTGTAGAATACTGGACTGTGTTGGATTGTGGTGTTGAGTTCAAGCACCTAAGTTAGTTGAATGACAATGGAGTGCCCACCTTTGACAGGTGTAGACAAAGGAAGGGGTATAGAAAGGAAGAACCATGATGTGTGTGTATGGACAGTACACGGCCAACTGATATGATGAGGCATAATGAATACGTCATGTTGCCAGGTGAACAGACAGAATTACAGGAACTGAAGGCTGGAAGGTTCATCAGATACAACAAAAGGTGAGTCAGCCACATAGAACAGATGGAACAGAAGGTCAATAAAATATCCTGTACATGGAGCACGTTAAGCTCTCTCCTGCCTTTGAAACTCTCTTTTATCTATTTATTTTTACATTTCTTTGCTTCTTTTAAAGATTATTCATAATTTCCTTTGGACCTAAAGGACCTTAACAAAACTGGCACATATAATTACGTTTCCTAGACAATATATTTTAGACTTAACATTTTACAATGGAGCCTCAAGGTCCTGAACGCTGACCTATAAAAAACTGTATTTTTAAGGATAAAACAAACTGTTTTCAAAAAGGGAAAATAACAAGTTCAGAGATGGAGCCAAACATCTATCTAGAGAGATCATCAGGTTCCCGTACCACTCAATCAACATATACATCATTGCCACGTAATGAACTATCCTCTTAGTGGCTAAATCTACTACCGTTCTAGTCACCTGCCCATAGTTCTCCAAACTTGGACAGCTTGGTAGGGAGAATGCCTCTATGGTCTGTATGGCATCAGCTGACATCGCTCAGTGGGGCTGGAGGATCACTGGCCAGCCGTTCTACTGACTGTCCACTGGGTGCTCAGCTCAGCTTCCACACAGCCTTTGCCTGTGGCTGGATTGGGCTTTCACAGGGTGTTCTTTTACCCCTTAGAGTCAGCGACTCTCTATATTGATGACAAACATTTAGGATTTCAGTCTATGGTGCCTAGAGTACCTGAATTTTTATAAAAGCCTCTTGGATATCTCTGCCTAAATATCCTACTGATATATCCAACTCAGCATTTGCAAACTGAACTTATATTATCAACTCAAAATTTTTCCAATTCTAGTTTCATTCATCATAGTGATACTTTGAATCCATACAAGCTAATATGTAACAAGGGGCTCCTGAAGTTCTTTCTTTTTCTTTCTTTATTTATTTGGTACAGGATCTTGCTATGCAGTGGCTGGCTCAGCAGGACATGGGGTACCAGGCATCGTCGAACCTCAGTCCTTGTGCTTGTCACTCAGGCACTTAAGCCTCCAAGCTGCCTCCCTGGCCCTTCATATTTTCCCTTCATCCATCATTCAGTCAATACCAGGTCAAGTGTTAAGTGAGCTATTACAAGTTGAGTTTTGCCCTCACAAAAGATGTGTCAAAACTCTAATCCCTGACATCTATGAATGTGATCTTATCTGGAGATAGAATTTTTGCAGATGCAATCAATTAAGATCATGTTTTTAGGGTAAGCCTTACATCCAGGATTATTATGAATAGAGGAAAACCCATGAGCAGATATACACATAGAAAATGTCCTATGGTGACAAGGCAGAAACTGAAGTCATGCAGCTATAAGCCAAAGAAAATGAAGGACTGGTGACTCAAGGGGAAAGCAGGAAGAACCAAGGCAGGATTCTCTTCCACAGGTTTCAGAGGGAGCCGGATCCTGCCAACACCTGTAAAATAATACATTGTGGTTGTTTCTAAGCCATCAAATTTGTGGTACTTGACATCTCCATTTTAAATATTTATCAAATCTTTCCCTTTTTCTCAATCATTATGTTCTTTAAAACATATATCATGATAATCTTCATAAGACTAAAATATAAACATTTAACTCTGGTTAATGTCATTTAATCACTTCTCCCTTAAATTCCTTAGTTTGGCTTTCAAGATCTTTCATGATTGAAATCTGGCTTCCTTGCATCTATGTATGGCATTTAGGCCTTTTCAAGCCCATATTCCATATCCCCTTTTCACTCTATCCTTTTTACATGTCACATTTCTGTGTAATATATCGCCCACACCTGGTCCCCCTGGTGAACCACTTTCTGCCAATGTTCAACTTAGATGTGATCTGAAAACCTTGCCTCAACCTCTGCAGAATCAGTTCTCTTCTTTGCTGCACTTCCGTCACCCCAGTTACACATCTCTGTGAACAACTGGCAACTCCCCTTAGCTGCCTGTCTATAGGTACTGCCGTCTCTACATTATGAAATCCTTGAAGACAGAAGCATACCATATGCATTTCTATATTCTCAAGATTTACATACTTCATGCATGTTAGATATTTAATGAAATAGATGTTGAGGGGATGGATTAATGATAGAATGAATCCAATAAGTCCGTGTTCAGGAAGTCGTATCAGAACCCTTCAACTGAACTCTTTTTCAGTTGGCATCATATAACCCTGGCTTTTTAAACCCTGTTGGAAAAAAAAATCTTCATTTGTCTTTAACACTGATAAGTAAGAATGGTAAAACTTTAAACAAATTTCAACCATGAAGTGTCTTCTAGAGTCATATGAATGAATGCTTGATTTCCTGTGACATTCTGGAATAATATTCTTTTTTTTTTCTTTATGTATTTAGTACAGGGCTTACAAGGTCTCACAACACATATTGGGCTGTAGTAATCCTCCTGTTTTAAGCCTCCCAAGTGCTGGGATTATAGCATGCACCACTACACCCCAGTCTCAATTGCTGTCTCAGTGTACCTCCAGGGTTGGGACCAGCATGGCATGCTGGGGATCGAATCCTGGTCCCTGTGTTTGCCTAAACAGGTGCTTTGGTCCACTGCACTATCTGACCAGCCCTGACATTCATCTTGATATGTAATCTGTTTACAAATATCTACATCTGGAAAACTTCAGTGTTAACAATTGGCTGTGGTGGGGGCCGGGGAGATAGCTCAGTAGAATAAGTGTTTATTTGGCAAGTGCAAGGTCCTGAGTTCAGTCCCTGGTACTGAAAAAAAAAAAAAACTGGCTGTGGTATTCTTCATCACCTTACATCACTGAATTTGTTTCCAGATCAACACAAAAGGGACTACTTTTTTCTTTTTTCCAGCAACTATACTGATGATACTTTTTTTTTTTTTTTTTTTTTTTTGATGGAACCAGGGATTGAGCTCAGGCCCTTGTGCTTGTCAGGGAAGCACTTATTCCACTGAGCCATCTCCCCAGCCCCTATTATTGATGGTACTTTAGATGCAATTAAACATTTACTCTTTAGTTGTTTTAATATTTTTCATTATCTGCTTAGCTCACCATAAAGTCATCTGACATGAGAAGAGTGTTTCCTTCTAAGGAACAGAATTCCTAACAAAGAAAAGAAATATTCCTGATGTTGAATATAGAAGACATTTGGAGAAATTTTGACATCAAATACTTGCTGAGTGGTTTTTCCATCAGTGAACAGATGACAAGCGCTCTCAGGCCTATCCCTTCTACTTCTTTCTGAGGACCTGGTTTAACCTCTTGAGGATGGTGAGGTAAATGTTTTCTCTGGCACTGTCCAGCCAGCTGTCCTGGACTGTCCCATTGGGGCAATTGTCCTCATTGCCTGTCCAGTTTTGACCTCCACAGCCAACTGCTGGCCTGTGTCTCTTTGTGAAAAGACAGACTTTCCTTGAGAGGAAAGTTCCTTGCTGTAAATCAACTTCTGAGCAAGCCACTGGCTGTATATTACCTTAGTTTACAACTTTTCTCTTTCTCTGAGACCTAATTTCTGTTTCTTCTTGGAGGTTTTTTTTTTTTTTTTTTCTTTTTCCATTTACAAACAAGGATCCCCAGACCAAGCAACTCAACAGAATACTAATTTTAATTTTAAAATGGATTTCCAATGAAGAAGTTGCCCATAAGGTAATAGTGCAAGGGCAAGCGGAAACACTGAAACAACAACACCTGGGATTTGGAGGCAGATTTATTTACATTGATGGGCACTGACTGGGATCATTTCCAGATTATCAGGGCCTGACCTCTGGTGATCTAGGGTTTTTATGATATAAGCCATCAGGAAGCATAGAGGCAGGATGGCTTGTCAATTGTGGATTAGTTTATATAAGGTGCACTGTAGAGATCAGCTATGCATCACAGTGACCAGCATAAGAGACAGAAGCAACAAGAGCTGGAACAGGAACTACTTCCTGGGCAACTAAGAAACTGAAGTGCAATGGCTGGGGTGGGGGGCATTTTCTGTTACAATGTAAAACACATGGAAACAGTCAATATATGTTAAGTGATTTCATCAGGTGGAGCTGAGGGGGCAGAGAAGCTCTGAGTCTGGAGCTCCTTATGCTTGCTGTATTACATATTCATTTGACAAGTATTACTGTGCACCAGGAAGCACGCTACATCCTGGGAGCTCAGGGATGGGCAAGACATATATGATCTTAATTTTCTGTGATCAGAGTCTAATGGCAGGAAGTTATAGCAATTATCATTCAGATAATGTTAAGTAGGAGTTGAAGTAAAAAAGCATCTGCTCCTGGTTTTCTAAGGATCCTGGAAAGTTCTTGAAGTTCTAGAAGAGCCAAGACTATGGGTATTCTTCACCATTGCCTTTGAGCATCTTTCACTGACTAACACCTGATCAAGAATTGAAAACTGTCTAGCAGAGAATGATTAGACTAAAGAAAACATGTAAAGTTTTTCTGGACAAGGAGGTGTTATAAGTACTAAAAACATTTATCCTGAAGGACTGAGGATTAGAGAGATACTATAGGAGCCTTGACGATGCCTACACAACAGGTAACCTGGAGTCATCTTTGCATTGCTGGGACAAAAGTATTGAACATAGGCAACTTTAAAGGAGGAAAGGGCTAATTTACCTCAGTTTCAGAGGTTTTGGGCATTGTCAGCTACTTAAAGGCAAAAATATCATGATACTAGGTCATGGCTGAGGAAGGCTAGTCAGTTTATGGCAGCCAGGAAGCAGAGGAAGAGCCAGAGGAAGAGGCTGGGGATCAGATTTACTCTCCGAGTTACAGCCCAGCCACCTATTTTGCCCCACTGTGTGGACCCTACCTCCTAATATTATATTCAGCTAGGAACTCATGAATGGATATTCCATTCATGAGGCTAATTCCCTCCTGATCCAACCTCTCTCTAGGTACCACCTCTAAACATTGCTACACTGGGGATCAAGCCATCCATACACAAATCTCTGGGTAGACTTCATAATTGAACAATACTGGGATCTATAGTTTGCCGTTCCAGAGCCAGAAGCAAAACCCGGTTGAAAGTCACAAGGAGGTAAATTCTGGTGAAATAAAAGTAAAAATATTTTTTAACTGAAATATAACAGTATTATCATAATATCTGCCTTTTATTTAGTGTTGGTGATATGTTGGACATTGGACTAGACATTTTCTATTTTATTAAATTTAGTATTTCAGTTGAAGATAGCAAATATACAAGGTATTGAAATAATAAGAAAGAACACAAACTGGATAAATTCATGTAGCCCTGAGAGTAAGAGTCTAGGAATGGGTGAAGAAAACAGACATTGCAGTGAATTTCTAAGGACACAAAACAGGCAGGATCACAAGCATGGAGCCAAAACAATGTATTTTTTTATTAGTTGATGAGGACTTGTGATTATTCTGTCATCTGCTGTCCTCAAATGCACCCAATATAATCATCTTTCAGCTAATACATTTTGTTAATTACAAAATGTTCCCGGCCGGTTCTTTTCATTTGAGCTTTTTCCAACAGATTCATTGGAAAAATAGGCAAAGAAAACACACACAAAAACAACAGACGTGTGCCAGGACCTGTGTTAATGAACCTAGCTTTCTTTCATAAATCCAAAAAAGAATACAGTACCATGAGCATGTTGAGGGAAATCAACGGATTAGTAAATTTGAAAACATAAAATATGAAACAAACCAAAAATAGTTCAAAACAAATTTTTAAAAAGAGAAGAAAATCCTTCTCTGGAGGAAGCAGAAAATCCATGAAAAAAGAAGAAATTTACAGCATTTTGCATTAGTACTCTCAAAGTTTGAGAAGATATTTCCTTTTGTGAAACATTAGTACCAGTAAGCTGTTTTAAAGTAGAATATTCAGAAAATGTTGGTTGAGAACTAGAAATGTAATTACAATAACATTTATTTGTTTATTTAAAGTATTTAGTATAGGATCTACAGAGTCTCACTACACAAATTGGACTTCTCCTGTTTTCAGCCTCCCAAATGCTGGGATTACAGGCATGTGCCAGCATGCCCTGTCTCAGTTGCCATCTCAGCATGCCCCCAGGGATGGGGCCAGCACAGCATGCCAGGGATCGAAACCTGGCCCCTGAGCCTGTCTAAGTAGGCACTTTAGTCCACTGAGCTATTTGGCCAGCCCAATAACAATTTTGTAGTAGGACTGGAGAATAAAGTTAAGGAAGCTGTTAGCAACACAGAACAAAAGAAAAGGAATACAAAACATGGAAGAAAATATCTTAAGGGCCAAATCAGGTATCCAAAATTCATCCCAGGAAAATAGCCCAGTAAATGAAAAGCAAACACAAAGCAATCATTTTAGTAAGAAATTTCTCAGCACCAGCAAAAAGGAAAAGACTCAAACCTTCAGAATAGAGCATATTTGCCAAAAGCTATGCAGAATAAATGAAAAACAGGTACACATATACATGTATTTCTGTAAATGCAGCAATACTACCAAAAGGTTTCCATAAGGATACACAAAGCACAAAGAAAATGGGTCTACAGAGAAACAAACTCCAGACTGATGCGACATCATACCACAGATATTGGAAACTGGAATATAGTCTAGAATTACATTCAAAACACAGAAGTGGCAGAACCTCTGACATCACACCTAGTAGTATGGTTGTCTCAAGTTGCAGAGAGAGAGAGACAAAGGAGCTAGGCAGAGCATTGAATCCTCCATGTATTTGAAAGCTACAACTGACCACACACAGAGGGTCAGGCAAAGACCATGCCACCAGCAGAGTGTGAACTCTCGGGCCTCCATATCCCCTGGAGGTGCTCAGTGCTGTAGCTCCTGGCTCAGGTGCCCTTCTGTTTAAAAATCTCTGGTGTGTCAACTCTCCTTCCTACTCTGGACTGCTTTCTTGCCATCCCAGTGGGAGCAGGCAATTGGTTGTGACATCAGAATGGCCCAGAATGCTAAGTGCCAGCCAGGTGCGCCTCAACTGAGTCTCCCAGGTATACCTGCTCCCCAACAGATCTCTACTCTCAGTCTTCTCAAAGGCAGCTCCAACTACAAGCAGTAACACCAGGAGCTCAGCTCGTTTCAGAGCTGTAAGGAGTCAGAAATATTATAGACATGATGGAAGAGTCTGTGAGATAGCTCAGTGGCATGAGTGCCTGCCTGGCAAGCACAAGGTCCTGACTTTGATCACCAGTACAGAAAAAAAAAAAAAAATGGAAAAAGGTATGGTTGTCTAATGCATTCCACTGGCAGTGTTCCCCTTCTGTCACTCTTCTCCCACGCATATTCATTTATATATTCATTCCTCCCATTCATCATTCTCTCATTCATTCTACATCATGATTACATAACCATCCTATTCTTAGAAAGGAAGTAGGGAAAGAACTAATGATATGAATATAACCTTCCTGCTTCACAACAAGAACTAGCCTCCAGATGTTCCATTCCCTTTAATCTCCCATAGTCCCTGCCAAATGATTGAGCTTTTATAATTTGGCTAAGATTTTTTTTATCATTTGCAGAGCTCTGAAAGTACTATTCAGAAAACTATTTTAAAGTAATGATAATAGACAATGCTTGAGTGTTTTTCATCAGTTAAGCAATGTTCTACAGATCTTAAATCATTTTATTTATACATTAGAAGCATATGGCGAGGCAGGTGTTACAGATAAGAGGACCTAGGCATAGAGACACTGAGCAGAGTGCCCTCTGTTGCACTGCTAATGCGAGAGGCCTGGGCTCTTGAAGCAGGTGGTCCAGCTCCAAAGACTCTATTCTTAGCTATTACACCATCTACATAATGGATGAAGTACTGGCCCCAGAGAAAATTTCAATGGGTACTTTTTTTTACTGGATCAAATGATATGATTTTAAACTTCCTGTAGTGGTTGCTAGTGGAAACTGTTGAAAACCTGTAGTGTCAGCCCTAGTCACTAATGGCTCTTCCCAAAGCCAGCTGTGTTTAGCCTTTCACCAGCAGGGAAAAAACAAATCCTACCCAGAAGAAATGAAGGTGGAATCCTGTTATAACGGGGGGGTACTGGCTCTTCATGGAATAAAAGCATTTTTCAGTATTAATAATGTTTTAGTATATGTCGGGTGCTCTGCAGGTGACCAGGAGAAGCTGAGATCAGCAGATAAGGAGGAGATGCTGAGAGCAAGCCTGGAAATATCAGCCCCAGAAAATGAGAACTGGGAAAGGGAGTGTCTGCTTGCTGTGGCCAAGCACTGGCAATGAGAAATGGATTAAGCTGTATGTGAAAGGGAAACAAAGAGAAAGCCTTCCAAATCTACATATCAATGTGAAAAAAGGAGCAAGGAATGGAAAAAGCTTAAAAAACGTTTCTCTCTCTATGTTTGTGTGTTTGCCCTGTGTTAGAAATGAATTTACTCTAAATTACATTGTACATTTGTGATCCGCATAGCAAATGAAGGAGTAATAAGCAGTACTCACCGAGAACCAGGACCTCACCGTACCACACAGGCGCATTCTCTCCCATCGTCTGGGTCTCTGAGGCAGCACTGGATATATTATCAAGGAAAGCAGCAGAAGCCCAGTGAGACAAAGAAAACCACAAAATCAAACAGGCATGGGTTCAATATGCAAGCTAGCAAATATGGCATGCAGTCTTTAGTGAGTATTTGTGAATAAGTCAGTGTATAAATAAAGCAGGACTGACTTATTCATAATTGGCCAGCCTACCTCAAAAGTTTGTATCCTCTCCTCTTTACTAGTGTGTAAGCTGTGTGGCACTTTGGAGTCAGGTAAAATGAGAATAGAGTGGTGTGGTGTAGAGAGCTGTGAATAGCCACATCTTAAAGACACAGCCACACCTTAAAGACACAGCCACACCTTAAAGACGGCGCTGGCTTCCACCTTTCACCCCCACCTGGGGGTGAGTGCTCTCCATAGCAAACAACTTCTCATTTGGCTAAGGCTAAGACTAGGGCGTTGCTTCCGTGTACCTGGACCTATCGGCTGTGCCCACGTATCACTCCAGGGTTGGACGCCTTGTGGTATATAGCTTGGGGCGGGCTTGCCCTGGGGGAGAAGCAGCAGCAAAGAGCAGCAGCAGGGAGGAGTGGCGGAGGAGCGGCGGAGGAGCAGAGCAGGCAAGCAGAAGAAGATTGTATAGGGGTCCTGAATAAACCGCGGAAAGAAGAGCTGGTTGTCGCGTCTTCCTTGCCGACGAGGTTGCACGCGACAGTGTGGCTGCCTGGATTTCCCTTCCAGCTCCACCAAGTCAGAATGAGATTTCATTTGAAGAAGAAGGTTGTTGTCTACAAAAATTCTGTAATACCTACTCACACCACGTTGCCTCTTAAGTATGTATGAAGTTTATGAAATACTTAGGTTAATAGAGATATATTAACATAAAGATGGTATTTATACCTGTACCTGCATCTGACAAATAGCCATTATTTCTGAAGCCAATGGTTCACAATATACATCATGCTTCAGGGGCAATGAACAAGAGAAGATCCATGGATCCAGGGAGGCATTATGGCTACAGTTCAGGCTATACCCTCAAACTGTATTTGTGTAACTCTCACTTTGCTATAATGTAGTGGTGAGATCTTGGGTAAGTGGTTCTGTATCTCAAGTTTTTCATCTGTAAAATGTGACACTTGCCTTACAGGGTTGAGAAATTTTATGCTCCCTCAGTATGAACTGTAACCAAATATACTTCATTCCTTTAGCCTTATACTTTTATGGTTCGTGCTGGATTTCAACTTGATTGGCTTCACGGATTTCATCTGACTGTGGAAATTCCAACAAATCAGAGGAAACTGTACACTTCGTGCTCAACAAATGTGGCTCCTCAACAGACATGCACATATTTAGCAACATATCTGCATATGCATCAGTGGCTTGTCATACATTATGAGAAAGTGCAAGCATATCCTAATGGGTCCTGATTCATGGAGAGGTGTTCCTGTCCAGGGTCTTGAAACATGAATGGTTTCATAATGACCTTTAAACACATAGTAAGAAATATTTATTTATTAAGATGATACCTGGCATAACAAGTAAAAATCCATTTATATGAATAACTCAACATGCTAGAAGTCTTACACCCAAGTTAAAAGTCTTTTTGTGCTTCTAGTGGGGAGGATTGTTGTTAAAGGCAATTTGTTCCACACAGTAACTTAAAGGTTTATTCCAGTGAAGGTTTCCATCTTTATTGTATAGTCTTTGTGGTTATGCTAGGTTCTGTGCTCAGCACCCAGAAGATATATGGGGAGGGAAAGAGTGGAATACACAAACCAGATCAAATAGCGCTCTGTATCAGTCAGGGTTTTACTAGAGGAACAGATATAACACAAGATGTATAAATATGTAGGAAATTACAAGACTGGCTTATGACGGTCAACCACAGAGTCGGATGAGGTGTGCAGAGGGCGTCTGCACACTGGAGACTGAAGGATCTAGTCCGACGTCTGGAGCTCATTGCAGTGCTCCATGCAAGTCTGTCTCAGGAGGCCAATGGGCCTATACCAGAAGGCTGAAGGATCCAAGGTAGAGGCCAAAGAGTCTACACCAGGCAATGATGTCCAAGCTGACTGTGAAGACCAGAGCTCTGAGGAAATGATCCTGGAAAAATGCTATTTCATTTTCTCTCCTTTTATTTTCCATAAAGATGATTACAATTTCTCTAGAATCATAAACAAATGTAATAGTGACTCTTACTCAAAACTTTTATCTGTGCCATTTCGGAGAATGAAAATGTCATTCCTTAATGAAGCTAAATAGGGGACATTCCACCCTCCCTCCCCACCCCAGGTGTTGGTCAGTGGTCCTGTCTTCTACTGCCTTCCAATATTATCATCACTACTACTCAAGCAATTCTCAGGTTAGTATCTGAGGCATGAGCTTCAGTTGACTCAACTCTATGTCTCTCAAAGTGTCCAGAACAAGAGTGTTTAAATCTTTATTTTATTGAATAACAAGATAAAATTTCATAACCAAATAATAAGAGAATAACAATAGTTATTATACTGTGTATCATTATCTTCAGTCACTATTTAGTAAAAGATATAACCAAAATACTTCTTACAGAAAAGGAACAGGACTGGGTAGATAGCTCAGTGCAATAAGTGCTTGCCTGGCAAGTGCAAGGTCCTGAGTTGGGTCTCCGGTACCACCAAAAACAAAATGTGTTTAGGGTAGGCAAGATAGCTCAGCAGTCTAAGAGTCTGCTTTGGCAAGCACAGGGACCAGGGTTCGATCCCTGGTCCCACATGCCACACCAGCCCCATACTGAGCAGGTGAAGGAGTCCAGGAGTGGTGGTACATGCCTATAATCCCAGCACTTGGGGAGGCTGAAAACAGGAGGATCCTTATTGAGTTTGAGCTGCATAGTGAGACCCCATACCAAATACACAAATGAAAAAGAAAAAAAGAAACAAAAGGTTAAAAAAACTCACTTTCTTTTCAATAAATTAGTAGCGTGAAACAAATTAGCATATATACTGAAATTTGTTTTAAACAATGAAATATATCATTTGGGGAAGTATTTGAGCTTCTCCCTGTTTCCTATTTATCTCTCTTCTGTTTTGCTCTTTATTTATATCTGACTGTAAGAGATACCATGTAATGTTTGAGCTTGTGTGTCTGACTAATTTCACTATGATGTTCTCAGGTTGCATCTATTTACTTTACAGATGCCTCAAGTATATCTTTCTCCATGGCAGTGTAGTAGCCCATTGTATATAAATATCACAATTTCCTGCCTATTCTCCTGCTGATGGATGCGCATGCTGCTCCCAAGACCCAGCTATCACAAATTGCAGCACAGAGATTTTTACATAGTACATGCTTGGCTTTAATCAGGAACAGCTTTCACTCCAATCATCACAGAAGTAAGATGCCCTCACTATGAAGCTCACACATCACTTCTGCAGATACACTTAGCTTGACCATCCTGTAGAAACAGCTGTAACTGCAAAACCTGATGACAGCAATCTTTTTGTATCCCTTTTTCTTTTTTGTGTGTTTTGGGGCTCCTTTCTTAGAAAAATGTGTGCTGTGGGAGGAGGTATTTTATCTTTTCTTCCTCTTCTTTTGCACCTAGTGCTTAGAACTATACCTGGATCATAGGTAGAATTCATGAAAATTTAAAACAAAGGAACAAATGCATAAGGGGGAATCTGCACTTCCCAAGCCCCAACTGTTTCAGGAGAGAGGAAGAATGTTGGGGTGACTCATAAGAAGTAGGGCTGGGAGGAGGAAAGAAGACAACACTGGGAATCATTGGATATTTGGGGCAAAATCTCTGTTGATCTTGGCAGGCAGTCTTGAAGGACCCAGGGGGTTCTGTCTTTCTTCAAGACTGCCTGCCCATTTGACTCTTAATATTTCTTTAATATGGTGAGCAAACAATGTGCTTGTTACTTAGCAAATATTTTTTCAGGTCAAAGGAAAAAAACTTTCATAATCCTTACCTTTAAAAGACCTGGCTGAGCAGGAAAATAGGCTCAGACAGGTTACCATTTTCAAATAATTTGGACTGGTTTGGCTTATGAAGCTGTTAAAAGAGATAAAGCAGTTGAAAGAGATTTTTAAAAAGAATTGTGCCTTACTTATAAGCAGGAGCAGCCATTCCCAACAAACCTATGTTAAAACGGAAGCCTAGGCTGGTGCACAGGCACTGGTGCCAAGTGCTTGAGGACTCAGGATCTCTCTCACACCATCATTTGCTGAGAAGAGGCCTGCTTTGCCCCTTGGCCCTGCACCTTATTGTTCAGATTAGGGTGATGGATGATGAGAACAATGGAAAAGCAAGCTAACTTTTTAAAAAATGTTTTATTTTTTAGGAGTCTTTTCTTTTTCTGTACTGGTGACTGAACACAGGACCTTACCAGGTAGGTGCTTATTTCACTTTACCTTTGATCCAGCAGATGATCATTGGGAAGTGGAAGGAAAAAGAGAAAAGGGGCCTCCAAGAGGTTGAATGTATGAGTTTGGCAACTTCAGAATGAGAGAGGAGACAGTTCAAGAGAACATGCCTAATGGAAGAAGGAATGGGGAAGGGAGAGAAAAGGAGAGACCAGGAGAGAGAGAGAAGGAGAGACAGGGACAGAGTGGGAAGAGACAGGAAGACAGGTCTAAAAGTCTTTCACAGCAGTTCCAATCCAACACATGGTATAAAATGGTATTTTATTTTGGGAATATAGCATTAACCTTTCAAACTTTTGTTTGTTAGATATAACTCCAAACAAAAGAGAGACAGTTAAGCTATAAAAATACTGCAGAATTACAAACATCCCTGGGATTCAGTACAGGACAGAATGCACAAGAATATTTTTGATCAATAGTCATTAAATGAAACCCTCCTCTAGCTAGGAATTGTAATTTGACCACAGGTGATCTCTACGTTTGTTCTCTCTACTTTGATTTCCTTAGCTCAAGGATAAAAAGTTTTAGCCAATAGTAGTTTTAATCTTCTGATATGCAAGTAACCCTAAGGCTTGACCAATTATGCTACTAATTAAAGCAATTGCTGTTACTAATAATAGCTTGTAATCCAAATTTAACTTCAACACATCTGCCAGTGCAAGGGCTTTTAAAGTAAAAATTCTAGAGAAACTCTCCAGGAAGAGTTTCTCCTTCACTAAAAGTTGGCTGGCTCTTTCTATTTATAATGGTAGCAGAATTTGGTAGCCGGTAGTCATATACCAAAGTACCAGTAAAGTAGAATAAAGAACTGAGTAACAGAAAGAAGATTGATATACTGAGAAATAAAAAGTTAAGAGAAAAACCGTAAGAATTTTAAAGACCATTAAAAATGAATAATTTACAAAATGACAATGATAAAAATAGCAGAAGCTAACATGTTTATTATATGCCAAGTGGTATTCTGAGTGTTTTCATATTTTAAAGCTCTTTTAATCTCAAAGCAACACTTTGAAGTAGGTACTAGAAGGAACCACTGACTCAAATATTAAAAGTTATTTAAATTCACTAATTTTTAACATCATATGAGCTAAAATTTTAAAATGATAATCTGCCATGGAGGCTTTGATATAGTCACCTTTCATAGTGCTCAGAGCAACATATATTCTTTCCCAAACTTTTTTTTTCTTTTTTTTTTTTTTTTTTTTTTTGTATTTGGTACAGGGTCTCACCATGCAGCTCAGACTCCTGTTTTCAGCCTTCCCAGGGCTGGGATTACATGTGTGAGCTATAATCAGGTGCTGGCACAGCATACTCAGGGTTGGGGTCAGTGCTGCATATGGCATCACAGATTGAATCCGGGTCCCTGAGCTTGCCTAAGCAGGTGCTTAGTCTGCTGGGCTATCTTGCCAGCCCTATTTCCAAAACTTTCAAAGAAGTTTTACAACCTAATTTGATAATTTAACTTCTAACAGTACTTAAAACACAGACACAGAGTTACATATAAGAATTCATACCATAGTTTTGTCTGCAGTAGTAGAAAGTTGAAAAACCAAATGTTCAAATGAGGAAAACAATTCAACAAATGATGGAAATTAAAATAACATTAAAAACATGCACAATTATTTGAGAAATTACTTCTCGTTTTGTTTCCTGTATACCTTCTGCTATTGTTCCTTTGCTGCTGTATCTGTTAATTCATTCATTTCAGCTGAGCTAGTGTCCTCTGCCCTTACTGGTGGACTCGAGGTCTGGGACTGTGTTTTTCCCCTTGTCTTTGTCATTTAGTATAGCACTGACCTTTGACCTTTGGTGTAGAGCTTTGGTGCAGCTATAACCTTAGCTTGTTATGAGATTCGGGTGCCAGTCTATTAAGTTTGAGATTATCCAGGTATGCCTGTCCTGGAACTAGCTGTTGTGTTCAGTTCCTTTTTGCTGCAGCTCCTGTGGTTCCCCTCTGTTGGTTCCCTGTTCAGGTGAGCATGAACCAAAATGGGATGCAGAGCAAGTAATGAAAATTCCCACTGTCTTGGCTGACTTTGGGGCGAGGATCCGGAAAATTGCCTGAGTCAGCCCTCCTGTGTCAGGCAGGTCGCTCTCTAGGTGGGTGGATCTGGGCTTTGGTGGGTCTGCTGGGCTCCCAAAAGGACAGTATATGATCTTATTCACCGGGTAGGCTGTACTGGGTCAGCCAGCCTGTGTGGGGTCCGGGTCTACAGGCTGGAACCCGAGAAGGCTGGGAAAGGTCCCTCTGGTGCAGCGGGCCTGGAGCCCTCACTCACAGGCCAGGCTGCGCTGGGTTGAGGCCCGTGGGGTGTGACCGGGAATTGCTGAGAAATGTCTCTCCGGCATGGCAGGCTTGGAGTTCTCACTCCAGGCCAACCTACATTGGGTCTGGGGCCATGGGGTAGGACTGCCAATTGCTGGGAAATGTTTCTCTGGGTTGGTGGGCCTGGAGTTCTATACTCACTGAACTTTGATGCCCAGGGAGTTGAGGAAATTGCCACTTGCTCAGCGGGCTTTTGGGCAGGGGATCCGGGGAGGTGCTGGTAAGTGGGGTCCTGAGGTTTCTGGCTGGTCACTGGCTTGGAGGACTTCATAAGAAACAGAAAGTACATGTGTTGGTATATAGGTCTTGCTCTATCTAGGTCTTAACCATCCAGCAGAAAAGTATAAAAATGAGGTATACACGTGGGGCCATAATAATAAGTTGAGCTGTAAATGGCTATGGTCAACAACTTCTTCAGATAACTCACTATTATTGTGGAATGTTGAACTGTGTTGGACTGTGTTGTTGAGTTCAGGCACCTAAATTAGTTGAATGACAATGGAGTGCCCATCTTTGACAGGTATAGACAAAGGAAGGTATATAGAAAGGAAGAATCATGGTGTATGTATGGACAGTACAATTGGGATAGATAACGCCGTGCCTCTACATAATTCTATGAGAGGCAAGATTTGCACTAATGGTGGTTGGACAGGATATTATGTTGGCTTCTAGTACTATGGACAACCACTAGGAAAATAACAAGGTAGAAAGTATTAATTATTGAATCTTTGATGTAATTCAGGTATAAAAAATAAGATATGCAAACAGTTACACTCTCTTAATTTACTGTTAAGAGACATATGCCATAATAATGTCTGTAAGTATAATATCATGTATGCACCTTCTATGATACCAAAACATTATGAAAACAGTTTGCAATGTATTGTCAAACCCATCTTGTCAAGGTATCTTAAAACTGTCTCACTGATATTTGTACTTCAATAAAATAAAAAAATGCACAATTAAAACAGAATAAAACATAGAAATAGACCCAAAACCAAGGGTTTATTTCAAATGATTTCAAACAGATTAATGGAATCATAAAATCTGGGTTTAGAGAACTTGGAGATTACACATCACTCAAAATGATGGTATGGAGGCAGTGGACACAGATGACTCATGATGTCTTTCAATGGATCTCCAAGATCTTTCCATGAACCCCAACATGATTAGTGAAATTCTAGGAATTTAAAAGATGATGTCAACCAAAATGGTCAAGTATGAAGCTCCAAGAATCTGTTTTTCTCCTGAAACAAGCATGAAGGATGCAAAAATGGTCAATATCAGTTACTTTGTAACTTGGGAATCTAGCTTAAGAAAACAACTTCTGTAATGAAGATACTGTTAATTTTGGTAAGAAATCATGTGACATTTTTACTCACCCACTCTCCCACATCTTGCAGCCTGGTAATCGCAATTTCCACAGCTCACATTCCTGGAGTGCCAGAGACACTGATAGGATCTTACTATCAATGGATCACATTTGTGCACTTTGATCTTACAGCCCTGGAAATTGACTTTCCTTTGTTTTACCCCACTTTGAATTTGCTTGGAGATGGAGGACACCTAGACAAGTACACTTTTGTCAAAAATATCTAAAGAAATTATACTGCTGACAGACTTTTGGCAAAGGAGGTCACAGAATAAGGCAGGCAGCAGAGAAATCAAATGCTTAAGAATGAGGAGCTAAACAAGAAAATATATAAGGTAACAGGGACTTCAAAGGACAACTCAAAAGACCAAAGATAGTTCACTGCTTGCATTCCTGGCTCATTTTGAGACTCTGCATAAAGAGGAGGCTAAGTATTAGGATAGAATTGTAGGTGGCTTGGCTAAGTGTCGAACTGTTCCAACTCAGAAGCAATCTGCAATGACTGAAAATTCCACAGAATATTCTTTGCTTTATTTTTAGGTCCAGGCATGTAAGGGAATATTGCTCATGTCACTGGTTAATTGACAAGATAATAGATGGGAGATTAGTATGGCCACATAAGAAAAGAAATTTGAAAAGACTTTTAGAATAGTTTGGGAGTTTTACTAAACAAGTAGATGCCTTTAGTCCTCAACAAATGAAATCAAATCACAGGAAGTAAACAGGAAATAATCTGATTTCTAGCCTTATAAGGATGTAGGAAATTATGAGTTTATGAGGCTACAAACAGAAAACTGTGGTCAATTATCAGGAAAATAAACATAAATTGACAGAAACATCTCCTGAAGAAGCCTAGATATTGAGCTTATCAAACAAAGGCTTTCATGCTCAAATAACTAAACTATAAGAAAAAAAATGGAATGAAACCATAGAATTCTATCTCAATGAATTCAAAACACCAATAAAATATAGTATAAGGAGGAACCAAATGGAAATTCTGGAGCTGAAAAATATAGTAAGTAAAATGAAAAACTCATCAGAGAGGTTCAGTGGTAGAGTTGAGCCAGCAGAAGAGTCAGTAAGTTGATTAAAATTTCATTAAAATTAGAAGATAACAATATGTAGTATAATAACCATTATTAGTTTCCTATCATATTGTTTTGAAATTCCATATCATTTTTATTTTATTTTTTTTTTCTGTCTTTAAAAGAAAAAAATATTCAGAGTAACAGAAAGAAAACAGAAAGAAGAAAAGTTAACAGAGCCTAGGGGACACTGGGGACATCATGAAGCATGCCAAAAGCATTCAAAAAAAGGGAAGGGGAAGGTAGAAAAAATATTTGAAGTAATCATGGCCCAACATTACGAATTTGATGAAAGATATGAATCTACACATCCAAAATACTCAATAAACTCCATGTAGGATACCGAAAGATATTCACATGGAGATTCAGTGTAATAAAAAATAAAACCAAAGACCAAATCAATCTTCAAAGTCACATAGGAGAAGCATCTAGCCATCCATGTACAAGTGATTTTCAATAGACAATTTCTCCTCATAAACAATGGACACTAGAAGGCAATGGGGGTGACACGTTTTTTCTTTGTTTTTTGACAGCATTTCACTATCCGGTTTAGGTTAGTTTTAAATTCACTATGTTGTACGGGTTGGCCTCACAGTGACCCTCCTGCCTCAGTCCCCTCAAGTGCTGAGAGCATAGACATGCACCTCCACATTCCACTGAGAGACACACTTCAAGCAGTATCAATGAAGAAGCCCATATTTATCAAAAGCATTTTCTTTTTTGGTCAGAAGCATTTTTAAAACTTAAGTAGAAATAAGACATTCCTAGATAAATGAAAACTGAGAGTGTTTATTGCTACATCTGTTCTCTAAAAAATTCTAAAGACAGTCTGTCAGAATAAAAGAAAAAAAGAACATTAGACAGGATCTCCAAGCTAAAGAAATAAAGAACACCAGTAACTATGTATCTAAGCCTGAGAACCAGGATTAATTTATTTTTGATGTGTAATTTCTCTTTCCTTTTGTATATGATTTAGAATACAGTGTAGGAAACTATAACTTTATCTTAATGGGCACACAATGAATAAGAAATAATTGGTGATAAAACAAAAGTAGAAGCGGAGCTGTACACAAGCAGAGTTCTGCATGTTATTGAAGTTAGAGTCAATTCAAACAAGATTGTTATAAATTTAGGATGTTAAGCGCTGTCCAGATAGATCAGTGGCATCTGCTTAGGCAGAAGCAGAGAACCAGGTTCAATCCCTGGTGTGCTGCGCTAGCCCCACCCCTGAGCATACTGGGATGGCAACTGAGACTGGGCATGGTGGTGTGCTCCTGTAATCCCAGTGCTTGGGAGGCTAAATACAGGAGGATCACTATGAGTCTGATCTCTGTAGTGGGACCCTATAGACTCTTTACTAAACACATAAAAAATAATAATAATAAAATAAAATAAATTTAGGCTGTTACTTGAAATTCCTAGAGCTACCACTAAAGAAACATCTTTAAAAATACAAAAAAAGTGAATATAGAGAGAATCAAGAGAAAAATTTACTAGGGAAAAATTGTAAAAGAATAGAGAGGTTCTCTGGCTTGTTCCGTACCCCATGGACAAAACAACGCCCTTTCAAATGTAAATTTAGCCCACATAAGATTTTTAAAACAAAAATATAAATGAAGGGAAGTATTACCTAAGTAAGAGGCATGTCCTATAACCCAGTACCATCTGGGCCTCTGGCCACTGTTCCTGGTGTGACACTGATGCAGGCTACTGAACAGGCCGGCACCTCCCTGAGCGCAACTGCCAGGACCCTTGTGCCTTGATGTCGATGATATAGTCCTTAGCGGGCTGCTGCTGTCAAATATACCTGGAAAGACTGAGCTTAGTGGCATTAAAGAAAGACCTTCCCATGGGACTTGTCAGAGTACTGCACATCATTTTATGTACTGGTCCACAGGAGGGAGAGAGGCAAGAGTTCCTCCTACACTTTTTGGATCTGCAAAATTCTGCTGTTTAGGAGAATGGATCTCCAGCAAGCATCCTTTAGAGAATGGCACAAGAAAGGATTAAGCAAAAATAAAGGTATTTTTAAACATCAACTTCTTTATGATTATAGTTGGGGTGGGGTAGTATCACCCCACCCACACAGTGTTGAGTCACTGTGTGGTACTGTATGAGTGGTATACTTGGTCCAGTGCCTGCCTCATAGCAAGTCCTTAGTACTTTGTGGGTTTCATAAGACATTTTTTCTACAGTTCTAGAAATTAAACTGAAGGTGTCATACATGCCATAGACCTCTGAGCTATGCCTCTTACTGGGGAGATTTTAAGTGCTAAGAACAAATCCAATAGTTTTTTAACCCTGCATTTAATTAATTAATTAATTAACTAACTTATTTTTGTATTTTAGAAAAGGTTCTACAGGGTGTTCAGGTTTCACTAATAGATCAGACTTGCAGTGATCCACCTGTTTACAGGCTCTCAAGAGCTGGGATTACAGGCCATTGCCACCATGCCGTTTCAGTTGCCAGCTCAGTGTACCCCAGGGGCAGGGCCGGCATGGCCCACATTTAATTCAGAAGAGGAAAATCTTAAACTTTGGTCAGACAGACTGGAATCCAAGCTCTTGTCCCATCGTTTGCCAATGATTATGGACTTTAATTAATGACACAAAATATCCTCAGAGCAATATTTAAGTTATTATTTGAACGAATAATTGAGTAATAGCCTAGACGAACTGATACACAAAACCATCAGTGGTCACCCATGGACAGCTTGGAGCACAAACACATCTTATAGCATATGCATGCAAATAAAGACAATGGGAATATTTGTACCTATCAAGACACAAGTATCATTTTTATAGCTGAAAACATGCTACTCCATTCCCCAGGGGTGGATCAAGATCTTCAGGTAACAAACACTTCTGTTTGATATCTCATAGTTTAAGTGCTATAATAGGAAGCTAATTATTGTTAATATATCTGATGTTGGATGATAAGGAGTTAAACTGAGCAACTTCCATAACCTCTTTGAGGTGATGTATAAAGAAGGTCTATAAGAAACACACAATGCTGTTTGATTCTCTATTCATCCAGCAATCATTTGTATCAATCAGTATGAATTTTGTTACACACACACATGACACTCACGTATTATACATTCTTTACCCTTAACTAGAAGACAGGCATTGAGATGAGATCCACCAAGGGTTTTAGACAGGATCTGGAAGTGAGTGAACACTTGAGAAATGTCTGTCACCTGTCTAAGACGGCTTGCTGGCACAGTTAGAACAACCACAGCCATATCCTGAGTCCCCTTACTTCATCCAAAGTGCCCTTTCATCCTTCAGTAGAAACAGTCCCAGGAAACTTCTTCCAGATTTGGAGAGAGAATTTTCAGGAGCTAAAACTTTCCACATTTCTGTGCATGAGTACAATTCTTTGTCTTTAAGGACAATGGAGCTGAAGCAACGATTCTTCTTAAACCCGTGTCCTTGGCAACGAGACATCCCACAGACTGGAAAAAAGAAAAAAAGAAGCATCATCTCAAACAGATGATATATAGCAAGTTAAAAACCTACTTTTGTAAACTGGAGCCAATGAACATGCACAATCATTATTATTTTTGAGAGATTTAAGTAAGTCTTAATGCAACGGCAAACAACACAAGAGCTTCACAAAATGTTATATGTCACAAGAGCTTCACAAAATGTTATATTGGAGGTCACTAAAAATTCACAAAATTTACTTCTAGAAATGACAGCTCTTAGTCAGCATACTGCAAGGCAGTTTATCCACACTCTCTTAGAAAACTGATGTTCTTCTATGCTTTCACTGGTAAGAGCAAAGGTAGATTCAAATATTTACCACCTAAAATTTATTTTCTACCTTTTGTTCCTATAAACCATGAAGTATATTACTGACCTTCCAAATCTTCTGTGGGATTTCTCAGTTTTCAGTAAGAGACAAAGACATGAGACTAAAACATCTAGAAACATCTATTATTTTTTCTTAGCTATGAAATATTATCTTTCCAATTCTATTCTTCAAACTTGAAATGTATATTGCCTAAGAGAAAAACAATTCACCAATCACATTTCCCAGCCATTTTGGCTCATAGTGCTGTGGTAAGTCAGGAAGATGAGCCCATCAAGACAGCTTTTCTTCTGGATGGTTACCAACCTAAGATCACAAGTCAGAGTTGGAGAAATAGAAGAGCCACAAGGCCAGCCAACATTTGGTCCTAGCCTTTCAAGGTCAGCAAAGACTCAGGACATAGGAGAACCTGTACTGCAACATCATGAAACTCAGGTGAGCTCCAAATTTTCTGAACAAGGAGATTATGGAGCCACAGAGGAAAGAGATTGAAGTTCTAAAGTGTGCCTGGGGAGAGTCACATGAAGAGAAAACTTTCTCTCAGGCTCTCACAGAGAGCAAACTGGTCAAGC
>PVKA01025324.1:0-33087 GCA_004027165.1 Ctenomys sociabilis
GAAATAATAAAAATAATGATAGCAAATAACCAAAGCAAGAAAATGAAACAATAAAAACCTCAGCCAGACAGAAAATGGAAAACAAATCAAGCAACAACAAAAATTAGAAGTAGTAAAATTCCTCTGGGTCCACAGTTCCATGCTGGTGTCCACGCTAGGTCCTGGGAATGTGCTAAGCATGCAGCAAGTTTGCAGTGGGCCTTGTGCTGGATATGGGGCTGATGTTCACCCCCATAGGTGGGGGCTGGGACTGACCTGCTGTGGTTGGAGCTCTGCAGAGCTCTTCGATATCAAAGGGCAGCCCACTAGTGTCTGTGCCCTGGTTCATGCCACTGGCTCACCTAGTCTACAACTGCTGACTCATTCTTGCTGCAGCTTCACACTTTTACACTGCACTGGTCCCACCTACTCCTTGCTGGGGCCTTGGTGGGTTGCTGGGGTCCAACCTGGCCTGGCCAGCAAGTACCTAAAAATTTTCACATTTACAAATTTTTCCTCTGAAATAGTCTCTCAGAAAAATCCATATCAATATTATTTTATGTTTGGTACAACCTTCTTAAACTGATAATTGTTTGGGTGTTTATATGTTACGTAGGTGCTATTTGTGTCTGTATGTTATGTGGTAGTTTATATCCCCCTAATGAAGCAGATCTGATATAAATGGTAGCACACTGAATGGAGAGAAAAATATTACTGTATTTAACTTTTTGGTCATCCCATGTGCATATGGTTTGACAGTATTAGTAGCTATTCTTCAAAATAACTTCCATAGAATATATTGTTTATTAGAGAAGTAATTAAAGTATACTAAAGAGAAGCTTATATATATAAATTAGCATAATGTAAGCTACATTATGCTACTTTACAACAGCAATTAAAGAAACTTCCATGTATGTGTCTGGTACAGGGTCTAACTAGGTAGCATGGACTAGCAGTGATGTTTTCCACTTCCCCAGTGCTGGGATTATAAGCATGTACCAACAAGTCTGCACTCAACCACAGGCTACTACACCCCAGGGTTGGGGCTGCTGTGGGATGACAGAATGTTGAACCCTGGTCCCTACACTTACCACTCAGTTGCTTAGTCTGCTGAGCTATCACACCAACCCATTTTTTTTTTTTTTATTTTGCTCAACACAAAATTTCTTCTGGGAGGAGCATGTTATCACTGACACTGTTTAGAATTGCCAAGGCTTGGTGACAATATAAATCGGCATGACTTATAGTTGTGTCTAAATTCTCTATGGAAAATGAATCTCTCTGTGTTGGATCTACCATGGCTTTACTCTTCCCACCAACCTTTGGTATGCCATAATGTTAGTCAAAGCTAATGGTGTACAGTACAGCTCAGAGCTGGTTCTTGTAGATCTGTGAGACATAGAGAGGAACAGGGTTAGGCATTTTGCTTATATAGCTTTAATATCTATCACAAATTAAGTAGTATGGAGGAACTCTCTGAGCTCCTTGCTTGTTTTGAGCGCAACGTGGATCTGTGTCTGTCTTGCTTTCCTCGGTGTTTTCTAGCCCTTCCTGCAGATAAGGCAACTCTTTTCCTTTCACAAGACCAGCCATGTGCTCCTGCAGGGCTTTTGTACCTGCCACTCATTCTGCCTAAACAATCTTTTGTAAAATATGTATGTCATTTACTCTGACTTCACTGAGCAGCGCATTCCTCAGCGCATTTTGTGGCACCCTTATCTCCTGCAGCATCACTCTCCTGTGCCTTCTCTGACATGTATACACATAACAGGTGCACACATATGCAGAAGACGTGCACGCCAACACCTGACACTGCATATGTTCTCAGGTATTCTTAGTTTGTATAATTACAGCTTTCACCAATGGAATATGAATTTCATGGGAACAGGGCTTCTATCCATTTTGTTCATTGCTTAGCCCCATTGACAGCAGTATGGTTAGCAGTCTGCTGATACAGAGTAGGCTCTCAGTAAATATTTATTGCAGGAAGAAACAACAGATGATTTAACTTAGAAAGGGAAAATGTGATAACGAGAACTGCTTTGCTCAAAGATTTAGATTGCTTCTGCATAAATACATGACTAGATGAATTTGAATATAGCTAAATTATTGGTATTTACAATGGGGCTCCATAAAATGCTGGATTCAAGGATGGTCCCAGATAGTCAAAGATCAGGAGAATAGTTACAGGTGGTCATTTACTGTTACCAAAATATCCAAACAGTGACTGTATGATTTCTTTTCTAGGATTGAGAGGGGACCTCGCCAGGGATAGGTGAAGTTTCAGATAGGGCATAAGGCACCACATGCTATACCCACCCCACCCCAGGCGTGCTGAGCCAGCCATCAGGGCTCGCATGGAGGTGCATACTTGTCACCCCAGTGCTGGGGAAGCTGAAAACAGAAGGATTACTATGAGCCAGAGCTCCATAGTGAGACTGTATCAAATACATAAAATAGAAAAAAAAAAGCAAAGAGGGTATAACTTTGAAGCCTGTGTTTTATGACTGAGTCAAGTTGGGAATCAACACTTTCCAGCTGAGACCAGACATCAATCTCATGGAAAATGAAGAACTAAGAAATGATGTCTCCTTATGACAAAGCCAACAGTGGTCACACAAACCACAGCATAAAGTCCTAACTCCTCAGTCCTTAATACATACTTACCAAGCTCAAGCTACATGCCTCATGCTGTTTTAATCCTGTGATATAGAAGCAAGTGAGATAAACAAGGACTTTTTCCCCTTTCAATGGCACCATTACCTAGCAGTTAAAGTTATATGACTGCATGTAACGACAGCATGTGCACATCCTGAGTTTATGAATGACCTCCATAGTGAGCAGTGGCCTAGTCAGCTCTACTTTGTGCTCCTAAATGAGAAGAGCTGGGAAGCAGAACAGAGCGACTGGGAGGCAGAGTTGTGTTTTTGTTTAGGCATCTGCATTCTTTTGGCTGCTGAATGATTACACCAATGTGACAGCAGTTGGTCAACCAGAAACTTAGGGTCAGCTGAATTTTTGCAGGATATTTATTCTTACGTTAGGGTGGTCTTCCAGGAAACAGAACAACAAACAGAACATTTTACAAGCAGTGTTACAGCAATGTACACAAAGAGCCATTCTGCTTGAAAGTAGAAACTTTTGACCTCAGTCAGGGAAGAATAAGTGGAACTGAGGCTACACCAGCACTTTTGACTAAGAAAGCAGATAAGGGTCATTAAACACTGTTTTCTAAATGAATAGTTTCAGAGTCTAATTGCATATGTTAACAGCATTTAATCCTTCTTAGGAAAATTAATGGCGGTAAAGTTAGAAATGGCTGTACCAAGAATGTTAGTGATCTCTGGGGAATGGAGGAGTTATGTGAATTGTCCCAGATTCTTCTGCAATTTTAAGTGAGCTTTCATTTTCATAATGTTGAGATACATCGTTGATGCTTTATTTTAATTTATTTTGTTTTATTTATTTATTTGTGTTTGTATTTAGTAGAGGGTTGACAGGGTCTCACTACACAGATAATACTCATGGTGATCCTTCTGCTTTCAGCCTCCCAAAGGCTGGTATTCTAGGACACGCCACCACGCCCAGTGTCAGTCACCTTTTCAGTATCCCCCGGGGCAGGGCCTGTGTTGGCACAGCAGGCCCCAGGATCGAACCCTAGTCCCTGCTTCTGCCTAAGCAGGTGCTTTAATCCACTAAGCTATCCAGCTGACCCAAATACTTTATTTTTAGGTAACCGAAAAGATATGTCATACAATGAAGATTGGACTTTTTGCACAAGCCTCAAATCTGAGGTGAGGTGATATGCTAAGTACCCTGATTTTATTATCTCACATTGTATGTGGAAACATCACACTGGACTCAAAACATGTCCCAAGTTATTATTTAAAAACAAAACAAGTAAAAAAGGAAAAGCAGACATTTGGGAGATCTGACTGTACAAGCTAGTCCAAAACTTAGTGAAAAAATGAACCATGAAAAGATGAAGAGAAGAGAAGTGAGTGTGCCCATGGGAGGGCATGGCTAGCTACAGAGACCAGAGTAGTGACCTCTTAGCAAGCCAGGGAAGATAAGGGCATGCTACCAACCAGAAGCTGTCCTTTGATCAGTGTTACTGGACATCTCTAGGCTGCCACCTCTCCTAGTCTAATTCAGTGGAATTTCTCTAATTATGTAGGCAGGCCACTTTGAGCAGCTACAACAAATCTGGAACAAACTACTTACCACAAGTGCAAATGTCAAGTCAACACTCAAATTTCCCCTCTTTTTTTGTCAGCACACAGTTGTTAATTACACACTAATTAGAGACAGAACAGTTGGCAGACAATGGTTTTAAGACAGGACCTTTACTCTACTTACACATCCATTTTTATGTGAACTTTCATTGGCCTACATGTATTTTCAGGTAAGCTCTTTGTTACTAGTAGGTGCTAAAGTGTGAGTAGCTTGCATCCATGGAATTGAGTCTGTTGGGCCCTCCCATGGTGCTGTGTGGCCTAACATAATTCTTCATTTTGAGGACGTTGCCATTGCAAACTTCCTTGCTCTTCTAGAAAATTCCACAGTCTGAAAATTTCAAAATGTGCTCTAAGGGATACCATTCTTGCCTCTGAGTTTTTTGTGTCTTAGAAGACAGTGCTTCCCTGGTAAGCACAAGGGCTTGAGTTCAACCCCTGGTTCTACTGAAAGAAAGAAAGAAAGAAAGAAAGAAAGAAAGAAAGAAAGAAAGAAAGAAAGAAAGAAAGAAAGAAAGAAGAAACAAGAAAGAAGGAGAGGAGAGGGGAGGGGAGGGGAGAAGAGAAGAGAAGAGAAGAGAAGAGAAGAGAAGAGAAGAGAAGAGAAGAGAAGAGAAGAGAAGAGAAGAGAAGAGAAGAGAAGAGAAGAGAAGAAATAAGCAAGACAGGAGGGGAGGCAAGGCCAGAAAAAAAGGATTAAATGTAAAGCAAAAATATACCTTCTATGAAATGAGAAGAGTTTAAAACAGCTGCTTTAAAACAGATGCAGGAAGATTTGACAAACTGAATCCAGAGCTTGCAGCACAGCTTCCATGTTGTGGCAGAGACACCTGTCATTGCTACTTCAGTGACAGAAAACCAGTTTTGCTTCTGTGTTTCACAAAAGGCTTTCTGGAATGGTTTTGCAGTAGTACAACTTCATGTTTCAATTAGGCCAAATATAATGGAAATGCAAGCAACCTTGAAGCCATGGAACAATATTCTCTTCATCACAGACATGCAAATAAACGACTTCCCACACTGGTAGGAGACAGTCTCAGAGCAGGCAAATTTGCATCTCCACACAGCCCATGACAATTCCTACATTTTCTGATTATGTCATCGCATTAGAAACATCCCGATCTTGATATTTTTTACGGATTTAATTGCACAAACTCAATTCAGGCTTCAGGTAACTTTGCTTCAGAATGATTTATTTACCTACAGATGTCAGGTAAGTTTTAGCATAAAGTTGTATCTTGGATTAGTGCATAAAGTTCCACATTTATTTTTCATTGTCTTAGTGTATATGGTTTGTTGTGAAATTTAAATTCTTGGCAAAACATTAACCTTGTTGTAAGTGTCCATTGAAGTAAGTATGAGCTCTGTTTCTTATTATATACTTGTGCAATGTAAAGATATTAGCCATAAAATTTGGTGAATATTCTCTGGAGGATTTCAATTTTTAGTATGTTTCAAATAACTTTCAGAATAACATTTCTTTTCAGGTTTTCATGTGCATAGGAAATAATAAATACAATTGACAGTCATGTACATGGTGAATTAAACTGATGTGAATGTGAATTAAAAGATGTGAATGAGCTATGTGATTTTTACAAGGTATTGATTTTTGCTTTTGAAATGAACTTAAAATGAATTCAGTGTGTCCAATATTTCAAACTGTATGTTTTTAGCTAGATAGCTCAATTATTTAGAAAAATATTTTGGGTGTTGTTACATAGAATTATCACTTTTTTCTAGGTAAGTTTTATTTTTTGGATTCTTATTTGTATGAGGTCATAAGAAAAAATACATAAATTTTTCTGTAATTTCAAGAATACTTATGGCCAGACTTACACTTCCTACTCATTAGCTTTTAAAGGTCAAGGAAACAAATTTTCAGATGAGCATATAATTTATAAATATTTAAATAAAAGCACTATCATTACATTTAGTAAATATACATTGAATTTTAATGATCTGCTGTGGCCTAATTTAGTCTTCAATGAAATGTGCTAATTTATGGTTTTTATAAAATAACTCTGAAGGAAAAAGTCTTTAGTAAAATGAGAAGTACTTAAAAAATTATACAAAAATGAGTTAAAAATAATCCACTTTCTGTAAATTCAGACCTTCATGATGCTTCATAGTTTTAAACATCTCTATATTGATAGATTTTAGCTTGGATTTCAAAACAGCTTACTGTTTTTAGATCAAAGTCTTAGTAAAAGTGATAACTCCATCATTTGATAATCCAGTTCAAAATGAGATTAATGAAGCACGGTGACATAGTGCTACAAAAGAGCACTTACCAATGGCCATTTCCAGCCTATTCTGTGTTCTGAGTTCACAATCTCATTAGGGGAAGCATTTAATCTAGAAGACAGGTTGCTACGTTGCAATAAATGCTGTAATCTCTTATCCAAAGGTAGCCAGAATGCTCTATAAAATTCCCGGCATTATAAATATGAGTTAATACAAAAACTTCTCAATTAATTTTTTACTTTTTTATATGGTAAAGATGTGAATGAGGCCAAATTTGAGTTTTCATGAGTAATCAGTGCTATTCTTTAATTAAATTTAAACATAATTTATGTTGATTATACAAAAATCTCAATTTGAATTTTAAAATTAGCCAAATAATTTAATCATTTTTATGCGAGGTAGGGTATCAAGAGTACTGATTTTGGAGCCAGACAAACTTGCAGTTACACCATGAGTTAGGCATGGCTCTTGTTAGTTTATTCAACACATTTATTAAGTGAACAGTCCATGTCAAATATTGTATGTATATGCCAATACACCAGAAAAAAAGCTTGCTGTCTCCAATTATTTTTTCTCTCAACCTAATTCCACTATAACTATAAGAACTATAGTTCTTGCATTTTATTAATATAAATCTTTACATCTTAAGTACTTAATTTTTAAGTTATTATGAGAATAAAAATTGTACCAAAGTGAAGACCAGGCTAATGTTTATTGCTTTTTTCATTTATTCCAACAAACTAGAAAATAAAATAGAAATATTACATACCAGATTCATCAGTTTTGTAAAATTATATCTAGGTCACAACTTGTTTTACTATATACTTTTTAAGAAAATATGTTCATAGCTTATTTGTGTTTGTTCTTAACTGATGGTGCTTACAGAAAACCATCTAGCTCCTTAGAAACAAATGCAGTCCAATCCATGTGAAGTCAAACTTCTAAGAATTAGGTTAGTGAAGGAAACAATGTCAACTCTGAATTTTTTTTTGAGGGAAAACATCATTACAAGAAGCATGATTAAGTTGTTAAGGTATTCAGATATTTAAGATTTAGTTACAAACATCCCTATGAACTTGTACTATTAATATTTAGTGGTTATATTTCCTGATGTCAGAAGTATATTGATTTAGAAGTTTATAAAATGCTTAAATATTTGAAGACCTCTTAAACTTTTATGATTTTACCAAACAACCTCATGGTCAATCTACTTTAAAAGCTAATTATTTATAACAGTTTTGTAAACTGTATGTCCTGTTTAGTTTGTTCAAGTGAAGGGAAGAACATTTTCACATTGTGTAATACAGACATGCAAATTAATCCTTCTTAAGAAAATGATGTGCCTATGGAAACACAAATAGCAAGTTTCACCGAATTGCATTTTTGCATTTTATTTACCCTTTTGCTGCACAAGAATCTCCACAAATGTCTAGGAAGAGATTTCTGACATCTATTCTTAGTAGGCTGCATCTGGTGCAAGAAATAAGGTGCTTTTCAATACTACAGCAGAGAAAGTAATTGAATGAAGAAAATCATATTTACAGAGACATAAATTATTTTAACAGATACTTAAAGAATATATAAATATAATTTCTACCATTACATACTAGCAGGCTTTAGATATACGCTCAATGTTATAATGAAACAAAACAAAAGCTACTGAAACCTGTAATGGAATCAGGCGACTTTCGTGGCGACTGGCAGTCTGTGTTCTCTAAGGGTGTGCTCTCTCGCGAGGTGAATCCCGTTTCCCAGCACAGAAAAACGGCGTTTAGGCAGGAGCGGCAGCCGGAGGGCTGCGGAGGTAAAGACAGGCAGAAGTCAGGACCGAGGCAGAACTTTTAAGGAAACTGCAAAGGTAGAGGAGGCGAGGGAGCTCTTCGGAGATACTGAGCTCCCTCCGCGCGAGGTTAAGGGGCAGCTGCCACCTGCTTGGTTGTTGGACAGCTTTGCCAGAGGCTACTTCCTGGAACACGCACACACCCTAGCCCAACAGGAACAGGCTTTGCTCATGTTTTGGACAAAAAATCCATCTCTTTAGCAGAAACACGCCCCTAAAGTAGGAACGTGGAGAAAGATGGACTGCAGGAGTCCACCTAAGAAACTGCACAGTGCATTCTGACAGGAAAATCGGGTTTCCAGATATTGAACTCTGGAAAAACGAAAAGAAAAACAAAAACCTCACCACTTTTTCAAGAATGAAGGCATAAAGATTCTTACCATGTATCATCTTCCCCTCCAACTAAAAGGAGATGTAATTCAAAGTCTGATCTGCAACAGTCAGCAGAAACTTACTCCAAGGCAAGGTTTGGACAAGCAGACAAGGATTTTGAAATTTATAAAGGAATTTAGGATGGAAATCTGTATATCTATGTATCTTGCATGGTGACCATTGTTGCTTCTCAGTGCATACCCAGAAGCCTTAAGCCCAAAAGTAATCCCTTTAAAATATGACATTAAGTTATCACGAAGGCTCTAGGATGGGTCCTATGTCATGAAATTGAGATATTTGTGGTGACACCAGTGTGAGGCACAGAGAAACAATCTCGTGCTCGGCAGCAAGACAATGGCAACCTATAGGCCAAGAAAGGGCTCCAAAACATAGAATCAAACAGAGACAATGCTCACAAAATCTTTCATAATGCTAGCTGCTAGAAGAGGAGAAATTAAATCTCTATGGTTTATGCAAACCTTTGTATGGTATTCTTTTATGGCAGCTCTAGCAAACTGATGTAACATAGAAAATAACCAAATGGAAGGTGGGCCACTGGTCAGTATTCTCGAACACAAACTTCTCCAAAATAAGAAGTGAGAACAAAAGAGAGTTTGGAGAATAAACATAGCTCCAATGACCTTTGGAAATCTATCAAGTGTATTAAAGATCATTTTAGAATAGTTTAGAGGGAAAGAAAATAAACTAATAGAAAAAATGTGTTTGAAAAAAATGGCTGAATGTTTAGTGAAAAATATCAACCTAAAGATCCAAGAAACCAAATGAAACCCAAGCAAGAAACACCTCCTCACATCATGCGCAAGCGTTGAAAAGCGCAGATGAAGGAAAACATTAGGAGCCGCCAGGGCTTGGGGCGGGGAGACACCACAGCCAGCAAAACAGCGACACGAAGCACGGTCGACTTTCATCTGAAAAAATGGAAAGCAGATGTCAAAGAAATAATACCTTTAAAGTGATGAATTATATTCAGTCTGGAACTTTACATCAAAATGTAGCAGGAGTAAACACAGATGTATTTTTGATGAATGAAAGTACACTTTTTCAAAGCAAAGAAACCTGTACAATAAGAAATTCCAGGAGAAAATTTTCCAGATATGAGCTAAATATTTCAATATTGTGAAAACATCTACACAAGAGCTACAGCTAGCATTATATCAGAAGATGAAATATTGGGTGGTTTTCCCCTAAGATATAAATTCAAGTAAGGATAATTGTTCACTATGTCTACCTAACATTGAGTACAATTTCAAGAAAGATTACTGAATTTATTCTGGTCATGGAACACAAAATTCACATTAGAATCTCATTTCTTTGCTCTGGCATCAAAATCTCAAAAATGAAATTGAGAAATACTGTGTACTATAGCATCAAAATCAACTTAACAGCCAGGTTGGAGGTGGCTGAGGCAGGAGCGGTGTTTCACCCAGCATGGTTGAGTGTTCTGGACTTGGGGTGGCTCGTGGCTTACCGAGATAGTTGGGCAGAAGGACCAGGTGGTAAAATGCTATACTTTGGAAGAGATTGAGAAGCACAAATATAGCAAAAGCACTGGGTGATCCTGCAGCACAAAGTGTACGATTTGAGCAAGTTTCTGAAAGAGCATCTTGGTGGGGAGGAAGTCTTACTACAACAGGCTGGGTGTGATGCTTCAGATAATTTCGAAGTAATCAGTCATTCTACCGATTCTAGAGAACTGTTTGAAACTTACAGCATTGGTGAGTGAGTTCCATCCTGATGGTTAGCCAGGGTATCCTGTTGATATTCAACGGTAGTAATAAGACTTTCTGAAGTCTTATTACTACAATTGAATCTAATTCCAATTAGTGGACCAATTGCATTATCTCAGCCATCTCAGCTCTGGCTGTTGCCATGATGTATTGTCTCTATGTAGCAGAAGACTGAAGACCTCTCAGAAGACGAGGAGAGTAAAGACTGCCTTGGACAAGAGAGAAAAGAAGCCAGTGTCAGTCACTTCCACTGATAGAAAGTTTCACCTGAGAACATAATTTTAATGTCTGTTTTTCTTTCCTGAGTTAGAAAGAAAAGAACAATTCTTTCTAGTCCTCCTCCACTTTTCAGATGTGCCTTTTTATTCATCAGCCTTATTTGGTGTTTCTTTACTACATAATTTAATTTTTATGTGATCTTTTAAAATATATCTGCCTTTTAAAGTAAAAGAAAATAAACTTAACAAAGTACATGTAAGACTTCTATGAAAAACAAGTAAATAGACAAGCTAATTTAAAAAAAATAATACAATAAACATCCTCATGAACTGGGAGGTTTAGGCTCATGGTGGCTACAGCCTACTATAATCTGATTTACATCTATGTGATGACAACTGAAATACCAACATGATACCTGGGGCAAGAAAGTGAATTCTAAGCCAGCTGAGACTATGCAGTGAGACCTTGGCTCCAATATTTCCTCACCAAAACACAAAGCCTCTAGAAACAAATATGTGTACATACACCGATGCACACACACACACACGTGTCATTATGAACCTGCAAGAGCTTGCCTAAGTAAGGCCTCATATAGAGCATGACCCATACCCAAGCAAAGGCTTGGACAATGAGGTAGTCAGTCAGTAGTATATGGTCAAGAAAGTAAACAGGTACTTCCAAGCGTATGTGACCAGAAAACATGAAGAGGTTTTCAGGAAAAACCAAGAGGGAAATGTAACTTATGATCTCACTGACCAGAACAGCACCATGGATGAGTTGAGAGGTGTAGATGGTCCCTACAGCAGCAGTTGTCTGCACAGAAGGGTTCCTCATGCTTTGCTGGCAGGAGTAAAGAATAGCCCTGAAATTACCTGGAAGGTTTTCAGGAGTGAATGTCAGGCAGCCACACATACTGGCCTAGGACCTGGCAATTGAGTTTCTTTGTATTTATTTAGGAAACATTTGAAAACCAGGCTCTGAGAAAGACTTTGACTAGAGTAAGCATTGCAGAATTATTCAGAAGAGGCCCTAGTTTGAAATAGCTCAGAGGCCCACACACAGGACCTGTTCCCATTGTACACCCTTGTGCTCTTGAGGCCCTGCAGTGGAACTCACCATGGGGCACACAATGTTTGTGGGTACAAATTTCTACCCCCATTATTCTGTACAAAGCAACCTTGGTCAGCGAGTATGCATGTATTTCAGATGCTTTATTTTCTTTGATTTGTTGTAAATGGGCTGTAGTGGCTCTTGTCTGTTGTCATTTTGCTCTTTTTTTTCATTGTCAGAATATGCCAGTACATTTATTGAGGTTATTCTGTCCTTGTACATGGATATATTAATTGTTACTTCTTCTTCCCCGCAAAATCTCAGCAAATATAAACTTTATAAGAACATACCTAGAATGTAAATGGAAAAAGGGATTCAGAGCCTAAGGGAGGGCGGGAGTGGGAAGGGGAGAGATTTATAAAGGAGCACATAGTGTTAGGTATGGAAACTGGACTTTCAAGATGAATTAAACTATACATACTAATAACTTATTTAAAAGCTCCAGTATAATTGATGAGGAATAAAATCAATTCTTTATAATTAGAACATCATCCCTGTGCTTTCTGTATACCTTTATGTCAAAGATGTTTTGGAGCTAGGAGTAAAATTACCAAACACAGGATGAAAATGGGTGTGAGGAATGCTGGTCTTTACAATTTACAATGTAAATAGGTGCACCAACAAAGTAGTTTTGAAAATGTTTTGCCCCATAATATTTCTCTGGGATAATAACAGAACAGGGAAAGTATTTTTTTAAGAGAGATGCAAATCTTCTAACTTGGAGAAGTACCAGGAACACTTCCAGAATGAAACTAAACCCCTTTAAAAGGCTGTCGTGACTTAGGCTAAAGGAAGGCCAATTCTCTCTCCCTCTTTTTCTCTCTCCTACTTTATAAGGACACAAAGGAATATGTTTTATACTGTTGCTGTCTAAATGAATTAATTTTTAATAATTTATCTTAAAATTCATTTTGGTTAATTTTCAGCAGTTCTTCCTATACTTTCAATAACAAAATAAAGCACCACTCTTCAAAACGTTGTCTTAAAAAATTGAAGAAGTTTGTTCATAATTAATGTTAGTCTTTCCCTTATTTCTCTGGGCTTAAAATTTTATATTGCTTGAGTTCAGAAGTGTTTTTAAACTGGAGAGTATTTAAGACAGGCCAGACATTCCTAACATGGCTATTGTGCATGAAACTGCAGAGTACAACCACTGAAGCACTAGTCCAGCGGGAGAGGGATGAAGGTTCCTGGGGACCAGAGTCCTCTCCTGTGGGCAGCCCTGTGCAGGCATTCTCATCTGCTGCCTGGACCACTCAGGACTCAAGGAGTCCCTGCACCTGGATCTGCACAGGGATTGCCTGAAGATGACCTTAATCTCACTGTGCAGGGCAGTGGAAGTCTTGCTTCTAGACCTAAGTTTCTCCAGGTGAGGCAGACAGATTTCCTTTGTTGGATTTTGCCTTTGAAATGGACTCTAGTCCTTCAAAATTATTTCATGTATGCACTTGTTGTTGTAGGATTTGCTTAATGTTTATAGCTTTCATAGTTTTACTGCAAGTGTTCAGTACTATGTACTTTCAAGATTATTTTAAACTGAAGCTATTGCTCTTAGTACAACAAAGTGTTTGGTGTGACAGTGCACCACTGGAGAGCTCTATGAATGCCGCCTGTCACCAAAGTAAGTGTTCACTGCATGATTTTTTAAAAGTTTTTGTACATTTTCGCTACACCAATTTGTTAATTTTTGTTTTGTTTGCTTGGGGCAATTAATCCACATAACCTACACTTGGAGAAATATTTATCTGATGGTGAAATTACATTTAATATTTAAGAAAGAAAGTACTTCAATATGTTAAATCAAAACATAAAGAAGACATACCAACAGAGGTATGGATTATATGCCTATTTTTTAGTTCTAAACTGGTGCTGTTTAACTTCAAGTTCATCTCTCACTTTAGTTTTAAATTTAAATTGGATAGTGTTTGTAACTCTTTCCCTCAAATCGTTTCTGATGGAAAATTCCTTTCTCAGTCCCTTGCCAATAAAATGATTTTCAAGCATTGCAAATTGGCTCTATCTGTTGCTTTCCTCTTGAACACAATAAATGCTATAGCTGGCATTTTAGAAAGGAAAAACCAGTTACTGGAAATTGGACTCAATCCAGGCCTCAAACAAAAGGAGATGGGAAAATAGAGCCATACATTTCTGAGCCCTGAATGTTACAGCTTAGAGCAAAGCACACATGTAATGTCTATGGTTGTCTACTCTTGATGTTAAAAACCCTCTCTCACGACTCCAAGCAGAAAACTTGGCATATGACAGGTGCTCAGGAAATGCCAGTAAAACCGGGTTTACATTTCAAGTTTGTTTGGAGCTCAGCACTTAGTGCACAAATTCTGTTGCTTAGAGAGCTTTTGAGCATATACACCCGAAGTGAAAGGGACGAACTCAGCTCTGCTAGAGAGCTGTGCTCTGCCCTTGTTAGTTTTGGTTATTGTGCAGCTCCAGGGTTACAAACTTCTAATGATTTCCTCATCAAAATAAATCAAAGAACCTATTTAAATTGACACAAACACATTCTACATGTGGTTAGAAATTATTTAACAAAATACATGTGACACAAAACGATGCACACTCTGTATGCAGTCAGTTTGTGGTGATGTCTCATGAGTAGAGATTCTCTCCCTGGAAGTTGACACACTCATTCACACAGAGATAGGGGTCTTATTTCCAAGACACTACTAAAATAGTTTTATGATATCCAAGGTGTTTTGTCAAATTTTTCCCACTAAACTCCTACAAACGAAAGGAAAGTAGGAGCCTATTTTTATAGTTTGTTCTGAAGAGAGAACAGAACCATTTTAAATGTCAGTAGGACAAATGTAAATCACAATAGAAAAAATAATATAACTAGCACTTATCTCATGGTGCTTTTCCTAATCAGCATGTCTTGTAGAAGCAAACCATCCCAAAGGGCAATGCATCAGTGCTTGTGGTGGGACAGCTTTTTGATCTCAGGGTGCTCTTTTTCATGCCAGATTTCCTCAGCCAAAGTGGTAGATGACAGACTTACACATTCAGTAAGTGTAAGTGGAGTTGTTCTTCCTTCTTTGCCTAATGTGCGTCACATGATAAAGGTGAGGGTACTTAGCATGTTGTATTATAAATGTTGTCATCTCAATTATTTTCATGTGAGTGATCCCCTGAGCATTGGCAGATTGCACACTGTCTATCTGAGCTTTCTGCCATTGAGGTTCTGAACATGAGATTAAATGTGGCTCACCTGCACGACACTGAGGAAGAGGAGAGGAGGCATGGCAACCTCTATGCTGTGCTGGAATACTATACAAAGATGAAAGTTCTAAAGAAAATTTTGCATCCTTCCAGAATATTTCAAAAAAGCTATTAAGGTGGATAAAGCTAGACTTACATCTATGTGCTATGGTTTATTACATATAATATAACATATATGAGCTTGGATAAATTATTCTTTCTTCCTCAGATATGTCTTATCAGATAATTGTCACATATAAATAAAAGTGAAATATATTTGAAGAAAGATAGGAAGATAAACCTGAGTATTTAAGTGAAGGTACTAAAGTGAATGCTTCTAGAAGGTATGGTATTTTCACCCTTTTAGTAAAATTTTCATTCATTCTGAGACAGTTTTTAAAGTCTCTATTCTGGGGAGCTGTGCACTGAGAACTGGAGAAGATTCCTGTATGAGGAGGCACTTACAGTTCCCCTAAATAAATGCAGGGAGCTGATGTCAGTTTTCTGTATCAGAGTTTATGTCCACTTGTTCTCAGGAAAGGGCAAGACATATTTTTTCAATGGAAATACACAAATTTTTCAGATAAACAGTGTCTAAATGTTGGTGTTCTGCCTGCCTGCCTCATTTCCCCCTCACCTTCTCTCTTTCTTTTCTTTTTTGTTTTTGGTTTTCATTTTTTTTCTTTTGTTTTTCTTCCTTCTTAAGATTGAACTCAGAGCTTTTGCACTGAGGTGTATCCTGGGCCCACTGACCTTTTTCATTTTAAGGCAGGGTCACACTAAGTTCACCAGGCTGAGCTTGAACGAGGATCCACCTGTCATAGACCTCTAGAGTGTTGAGATTTCAGTCATGCACAGCCATGAAAGCAGAGCAATATGACTTTGGCAGGAGAGCAGGAACTTCCTACAAACATATCAGGAAAGTTACTCATAATTAGAGGGTAAACCCAAGCTCAAATATGCTTTTGCGGGCTCAAAGAGTGGCACTAGCGTAAAACGGTGCCATGTGGTGTCAGCCCCTTCTGTGGGGCACACTGTCTGTGTGGCTTTTACCTTAGGAGCACAGCTGGCATCCAAGACTGACTTTATGAGAATTCTGTGAATTATTGTGATTTCCCTTCTTGTTGGACCTTTTTCCTGCACCCATGTCTCCATCTTCTTTCTGATTTACTCTTGTTTATTTTGGTAAGGCAAGTTGCTCAGGAAGTTACAAAGAAAAGTGTTTTGGGATTTAAAATTTTAATATCTTCTATGCATTAAAATAGTTGTTATTCTTAATATTTGATAACTTGGTTGAACATTTTGAGCTGAAGAATAATTTTCCCTCATGACTTGAAGGAATTATTGTCGTGCATTTTAGATTAGAATCCTGTCTTAGAGTAGTCTAAATTCGCTTGGATTTCAAATCCAGACATGCAGTATAGATTGTACTTTCGCGCTCCCACAGCGTTTGCTGATGGCCTTCTGTATCATAAGTTTTTACACCAGGAGCATCTCCTGAGTGGCACGCACCGCCCACGTTCAATTTCACATTTTAGATCAACTAGCACATTATTTGTTTAAAATTTCCTTTTGTGTTCCTCAACTCACACAAGAACTACTATTAATTTTTATTCTAGACTGAGTTTTTTTCTTTTTGAAATTATCTTCTGTTGTTTTGTTATCCATTTTGTTTCTCCTGTTCGAAAATTTCTTCAGCTCAGCCTTCCAAGTCGAGGTGGATTTCTATTTCACTTTCCAGAAGACGTTTGGCATTAGGCATTTCTGTCTGTCTAAAACACCTTACGCTTTTTCCTGAATGGGACAACTTCCCTTAGCACTCCAGCAGGCATCAAAACATTTTTAATAGATTCCTTCAAATTCCTTTTTAAAAGGTACCTTCAACTTTAAACTTCAAGGTGGAAAGTTTGCTCAACTATATAATAATCTTTGATTGTATGCTCTTATGTAATCACTAGGTTAAAAAGCTGGCTAGAAACTCTTTGAATATGAGTGGATTTATCAGCATCATTTTCTGTTGTAAGACAATGGTGCAATTACAAGGAAAGGACTCTCCTCATCCTGCCTGGAAGTCAGAACTGGCTAGGACTGAGTCAGGGACAGGTGTGGGAAGGCAGCACCAGGCTGATTGCATGCACATCTCTCTTTGAAGCCTTCGTGCAGCACACATGGGTGTGCTTGGACATGCCAGCCAAAGACCCTCTATAGAAAATACCCCAAATGCTGCTCCCTTGGGAAAGCACAGATGCTCAGACACAGAAGTGGGAGATCTGAGAATCTGACGCTTTTGGGTAACTGATACTAGAACCTTGTACTTACATCTCTTCCTTGAAGCCAGTTTTGGAAGTATTAGCTACTACTAATAGTCGAATACACTGAGGAATGCATTGTGGGGTTAGTATTAAATCAGAGTGGCAATTAAATCAGATTCGTATTCAGCTATTTATATTGCTAAATTTGGGCCTTTGGGTAACAGTTGGAGAACAAAGGATTGTACTAATATTGTTTAGACAAGATATCATGTCTGCATGCTGCATCTTGTCCTCTGAATAATACTATGTAGACAACAGTATGCAATGAATTAATTATTGTAACCATAATACTAACCTGTTATGAAACTGTTTCATTGTTGTTTTATCTTTTCTGTCATTAAAGTGATTTAAAAATATAAAAAGAAAAAATGGATGAGTTTTATTTTATTTTATTGTGAGAAAAATATCACAATAAAATAAGACACTTACTCAGCTATATAGGATGATAAACTTGAAGCATTTATATTTATGTGGATGCCATTTGAAGATATGCTCATAATTGAAATATACCAGGCTAATATGTGTTTGAGACACTTTCAAAGCCGATTAACAGGACATTTTCAGTAATTAAGAACTTTTACATTGTTGTCTTCTTAGTGGTTATCCATAGTACAAGAAGCTGACTGGATATCTTGTTCAAACACTATTACTAAAAATATCTCTTCTCATAGAATCAAGTGCAAGTAGCTGTATATTTATCCTATTCTGTATGTGTACATACAAAATGGTTCTTACTTTGTATCCCCTTCTTTGTTTAGTCCTGTCAGAGACAACAGTTCTATTGGCATTTAAATACTATAGGTGCTTGAATTCATCAAAACACTCCAACACAGTCCAGCAGTCCACAATAGTAGTGGGTTACCCACAGAATTTGTTCACTAGAGACTTTTACAGCTCAGCATAACAATATGGTTTCACTTTATATACCTCATTTTTATACTTTTCTGCTGGATGGTTAAGACTAAGATAAAGCAAGACCCATACAAGAAGAAATGTAACATTTGTATCTGATAATGCCAGTCAAGTCCCCTAAGGATTTGTCTTGTAACCCTGTACCACACTTTGTAGATCCTTTGTCAGTGTCAGCCATGTGGATGAGTCACAGCCATTGTTTGACCAGATTGCTCTCCTAGAAAGCCTGAGAGAAAGTTTTCTCTCCATGTGACTCTCTTTAGGCACACTATACATCATCAATTATATTCTTCTGTGGCTCCATAATCTCCTTGATCAGAAAATTTGGGGCATAACTTAGTTTCATGATTGTTACAGCACAGGTTCTCCAATGTCCTGAGTCTTCACTGACCTTGAAAGGCTAGGACCAAAATGTTGGCTGGCTTTGAAGCCCTTACTTTTCTCCAGTTTTTGATATGCAAACATAGGTTGTTAACCCTCCAGAAGAGAAGCTGATTATTACACTGCAACATATGCAATTTACTTTACCCTATCTGTCTAAATATCAAACATTGTAGGCATAATGTGGAACAGGATTTTTCCATCAAGTATTGATGTACTGAATTTTAAGTCATTACAGAATATGAGGAAAAAATAAAAAAAAGGAATGGACACATATTTTTACACAGAAATTTAGAAATATAACTGTATATATCAATGTAGCAGGAACTTCTCTTGACATGATTTTTTTCTTGTGTCTCTTTTTTTTTCTATTTATTATCCATTTAAAAAAAACATCTTTTACTTGTCAGACAGTATGGTAATAATTGGTGTGTCATGACAAGAAGTATGTATTTAGTGGATCAGAATGACAGGCATTCCAAGTGTGACCCTTCTATTACATATTGCTAACTTCAGTGCAGTTGCTTGGCTAACAAATATCAGCATATATAGATTGTTAGGTTGAGTGTTCTAACAATTTACTGTTACTTCCAAAAACCTGCTGATGTTTCTAGGCATCATTTGCTTGGCCATCTTTTGCGTACAAATGTATGGCTTTTTTCTTGTCTTGTTTCCCAGCTTTTCTCCTTACCCTCTCCACATTGTACAATCCTCAAGGTCTTGCTTTCCTTTTAATTGTGTTATACCTTTCTATTTGTATTTCTTCTTTTGATTTCTTAAACTAGGGAGACTATACAATATTTACACATATTAGCCTGGTATATTTCAATTATGAGCATATCTTCAAATGGCATCCACATAAATATAAATGCTTCAAGTTTATCATCCTATATAGCTGAGTAATATTCCATTGTATAAAAATACCACGGCTTTTTCAGCCATTCCTCCTCCGACAGGCATCTTGTTGTTTCCAAGATTTGGCTATCACAAATTGTGCTGCTATAAACATAGGGACACATATATCACTATGATATGGAGTTTTCAGTTCACCTGCAACAATTCCCAGGAAAGGGAAAGCTAGATTGAAAGGGATTTCCAGTCCTAGTTTCCACACTGATTTCCATAATGGTTGCACCAGTCTCCATTCCCACCAGCAGTGAAGAAGGGTTCCACTTTCCCCACAGCCTCTCTAACTGTGGGGAAATCAACTGTTGGTTGATTTTCTTATGATAGCCATTCTTTCTGGGGTGAGATGGTATCTCAGTATTATTCTAATTGGCATTTCATGAATGGATAATGATGTGCAGCATTTTTTCATGTATTTATTCGCTTCTTTAACTTCATCCTCTAAGAAGTGTGTACTCATCTCAGATGCCCATTTCTCGATTGGGTCTTTAAGTTTAAGGGCCCTAATGTATTTTAGTTTTTTATAAATTTTAGAGAGCAGACCTTTGTCTGAGTGCTTTACTGGTTAAGATTTTTTCCAGATTTGTGGGTTTTCTTTTCACTTTGTTGGTAATTTCTTTTGACGTGCAAAAACTTCTTAATAAGAGTTGATCTCAGTTGTTCTTTCAAGTGTTTCCCATGCAATTTCATATTTGTTCATGATTTCTTTGCCTACTCCTATGTCTTCAAGAGTTCCTCCTACTTTCTCTTCTAGGAGATTGAGTGTTTTGTTTTAAAGTTTAGATCTTTAATCCATTTTGACTTTAGCTTAGTACATGGTCATGGACTTGTGTCAAGTTTTAGTTTTCAGCATATAGAGATCCAGGTTTTCCAGCACCATTTCTTAAAGAGACGATCTTTCTTCAGGTAAGCACATTTGGCCTCTTTTCGAAAATCAGGTATCTGAGTGCATTCATAGAGGCTTCTTCATCTTCTAGTTATTCCATTGATCCTCAGGTCTATTTTGTTGCCAATACCATGTTGATTTTATCACAGTAGCTTTGCAGTATAGTTTCAAGTCAGGAACTATAATGTCACCGTCCTTGTCCTTGTTGGCCGGGATTGCCTTTGCTATTCTAGGTCTTTTCTGGTTTCAAATAAATTTTAGGAATGACTTCTCTGTCTTGGAGATATGCAGGTGGTAGTTTGATAGGGATTGCATTAAATCTACACAGCAATTTTGGGGTTGTGGCCATATTCAAAATGTTGGTTCTTCCTATCCAGCAGCATGAAATCTCTTCATTTTTTGAAATCCTCTATGATCTATTTTTTAAGAGTATTGTAATTTTCTGTGAAAAGATCTTTGCCTTCTTTAGTTAGATAAATTCCAGGTTATGTAATTTTCCCCATTGCTATTGTAAAAGGTATTGCTTCACTAATTTCCCTCTCAATGTGTTTGTTATCTGTGTAGAAGAATGTTATTGACTTTTGAGTATTTACTTTGTATGCTTCTATGTTACTGGATTTGTGTATTCTGGCAGCTTGTTGGCGGAGTTTTTTGGGTCTTCCAAGTAAAGTATCATGCCATCTGCAAATAATAATTTAACTTCTTCTTTGCCTGTTCTTATTCCTTTTATTTCTCCCTCTTTTATAATGGCTGTAGCTAATGATTTCAAAACTACATTGAATAGCAGGGGTGATAGAGGACATCCTTGTCTTGTACCAGATCTGAGAGTAAAAGATTTCAGTACTTCCTCATTTATAATTATATTAGTTGTTGGATTGTCATAGATGGCTTTTATAAAATTGGAGAAGGGGCCTTGTATTCCAATTTTCTGTAGGATTTTGCACATGAATGAGTATTGGAATTTGGCAAAGGCTTTTTCTGCATCAATTGAGATGATCATATAAGTTTTTATTTCACTCTATTGATATAGTATATTTCATTTGTAGATTTTCGAACATTGAACCAACCTTGCATCTCTGGGATGAATCCTGCCTGGTTGTGGTGTATAATCTTCTTAAAGATTTGCTGTATTCTATTTGCTAGGATTTTATTGAGAATTTTTGCATCTATGTTCATGTGGGAAATTGGCCTGTAGTTCTCTTTTTTCGTTGTGTCTTTCCCTGATTTTCAGATCAGTATAATACTTCCTGCCAGGAATGATTTTGGGAGGACTGCTTCCTCTTTAATTTCACTAAAGAGTTTGAGGAGTGTAGGATCATATCTTTTGTGAAATTTTGTAGAATTCAGTTGTGAATCCATCAAGACCTGTACTTTTCTTTGTCAGCAGGCTTTTTATTACATTTCATATATCAATGGATTTTATTGGGTTATTGAGATTTGTCATTTCTTCTTGATTCCGTTTTGGTAATTTGTACCTTTCTAGGAATCTGTCCATTTTATCTATGTCTTCTATTCTGTGAGCATAAAGATTCTCAAAGTAGGTATTGATAATCTTCTGAATTTCCACTGGGTGTGTGGTGATTACACCCTTTTCATTCAAAATTGCTTATATTTGAATTTTTTCTTTCCTCTTTTTGATGAGGATAGTGAGAAGCTTATCAATTTTATTTAGTCTTTCAAAGAACCAGCTTTTTGATTCATTGATTATTTGAACTGTTTTCTTCATCTCAATTGAATTAATTTCTCCTCTAATCTTTATGATTTCTTCCTGTCTTAGGGCTTTCGGTTTCATTTGCTCTTCCTTTCTAGATGTCGGAGGTGCAGCATTAGGGTGTTTATTTGTTCCCTTTTTGTTTTTCTAATGTGTGAGTTGTCACTCTGAGAAATACTTTCATCCAACTCCATAAATTCTGAGAAGTTGTGGTTGAATTTTCATTGAATTGTAGATATTGTTGAATTTTTTAAATTTCATCTGTGATCTACTGATTGCTGAGTAGGGTATTATTTAATTTCCATGTATTTAGCGGGGTTTTCTGGTTTCTTTTGTCATTTAATTTCAGTTTCATTGCACTGGTTTCAGATAGCATACATGGGATTATTTGTGTTTTCTTGCATATACTTAAGCATGACTTATGGACTAATATGCTGTCTATTTTATAAAATGAGCCATGTGCAGCTGAAAAAATGTGTATTTAGATGTGTTTTGGTGGATCACTCTGAATATGTCCACCAAGTCCCTTTGACTCAAGCTCTGGTTCAGTTCTTCTTTGGTAATTTTTTGTCTGGTTGATTTATCTTTTTGAAATTAGGGTGTGTTAAGGTCTCGTGTTAAGACTGTTGTCTTGGATATTAGATTTTTCATATCCATTAAGATTTGTCTTATACAGTTGGGTGCTCCTGTGTTTGGTGCATAGATATTTATGAGTGTTACCTCTTCCTCTTGAATTTTTCCTCTAACCAGTATATCGTGGCCTTCTTTATTTTGTTTGATTATTCTTGGTTTGAAGTTGTGACTGTCTGAGAACAGATCTGCTACCCCTGCTTTTCTTCTGAGAGGCTGGTGTATGTAGTATTGTTTTCCATCCTTTGACTTTAAACATATGAATGTCTTTTTGAGTTAAGTGTTTTTCTTGTATATATCATATTGCTGGGTTTTGTTTTCTAATCAACTGTGCTGGTCTATTTCTATTAATTGGTGAATTGAGTCCATTTACATTGATGCTTATAATTGAAATGTGTTGACTTATGATTGTTATGTTATTTACCTGCTGTCCTTTACTCCTTTTTGCCCTGTGTTTATTGCTTGCCCTATTTAGTGGTTTCCTTCTGTTCTTATTCATGGATTCTGTTCATTGCGGTCCTTCTCTGGGACATTTTTCAGTTGACTGTGTAAGGTTGGTTTTGTCATCATGAAATTCTTTAGTTGTTCTTTGTCATGAAAGTATTTCACTTCCCATCAAACTTGAAAGTGAGTTTCACAGGGTATAGTAGTCTGGGCTGGAATTTGTCTTCATAGAAGATTTGAAGTACTCTGCCCCAAGCTCTCCCTGCCTTCATGGTTTGTGAAGAGAAGTTAGCAGTAATTCTGATGGGTTTTTCTTTGAACGTGATCTGCTTCTTTCCTCTAGCGGCATGCAGTATGTTATTCTTCTGTTTAATTTGTGGGATCTTGACTATTCTATGTCTCAGTGTGTTTTTAGTTGGGTTGAAGTTATTTGGCATTTTGTACGCTGCAGTTACCTGAATGTTAGATTGTTTCCTCATATTTGGGAAGTTTTCTGTTAGTACTTCTGCCCGTATTCTTTTTCTTTCATTTGTATTGACTTAATCTTTCTCATTGATGCATATTAGTCTCACATTGTTCATCTTGGTATTATCTTGCAGGTGATGGATTATTTTTTCCTGCATTCTTGTTGTTTTTAAGAGATCCTTTCTCACCTTTTCACTAGCTGCACCTGCATCTTCAAGATCTGCCACTCTGTCTTTCCTTTCACTCAAACGGTTTTGTAAACTTGTGCTTGAGATTAAGTTCTTCTATATCTCTTTGACACTGCTTCCTGCGATCTATTTCTCTCCTGTATTACTCATTCAACCAATCCATTATATTTCTAATCTCCTCTAATTTTTTTGTATCAATATCTTATTTAGAAGTTCCTATTTATTCTTTTACTGCAGAGTTTTTCCAAATTGGATTTCCTCCATATATTTCTGTATTTGATTCTTTCCTTTAGATGCTATGATTTCAGATTTCTTTTTTTATTTTAGAAATTGTTTCTGCTCTGAATTCCTCTTTACTTTTCTGTGATTGTTTCTTTGTTTGCAAAGCTGTTAATTCATGTTTCAGCTGCACTAGTGTTCTGTGCCCTTGTTCTCAGTGTTCATTGGGTTTCCTCCATGTTTCTGCATTAGATTCTTTACTTCAGATGCTGTGAATTCAGAGATTTCTTTTTTTTTTTTATTTCAGGAATTAATTCTGCTCTTTGTTCCTCTATACCTTTTTGCTGTTGTTTCTTTACTTCTGATGTTATTAATTCATTCATTTCAGCTGAGCTAGTGTCCTCTGCACTTGTTATGGGTTGGTTCAAAGGCTAAGATTGCATTTTGCTCCTTGTCTTTGCCATTTTGTATAGCAGTAACCTCTGATCTTTGGAGCAGTTATAACCCTAGACCTACTGAACTATTAAGTTTAAGTTTATCTACTTATGCCTGGTGTGGATCTAGCTGTTCTGTTTAGCTCCTTCTAACTGAAGCCCTTGGAAGTGAACCTGCTGTGCCCCTGTGGTACAATAGTGAACCTGTGGTGCCCCTCTGTTGTGCGCATATCCCAGGGAGCACAGGGGAGCACAGAAGCTCTCCCACACACTATCCAGGTCTTGGTTTAGGCTGGATCTGAGGGTCCCTAGAGAGTCTTAGAAGTTCTCACTCAGTGGGCTTGGGAGCTGGGGCTCCGGAGGGTTGTAGGGGTCCAGAAGGTGTGGTAGAGGGTCTGATATGGTTTCCTGAGCTTTGTTCTGGAGGAGTCTGGATGAGTTATTAAATAAGATAAAAAAGAAAGAAGTTGAACTTCAACAACAAAAACATCAGAAAAAAGCTCTCAGCTCACTTAAACAAAATAGGAGGCTCAGCAAACTACTACATTTGAGTCCAGAATGAGATGGTCTGCCTTAGACCTGGGGACACACACTGTTCCTTCCAGTTGTGCATCTTAGGGAACAGAGGATCTGTATGTGTGGACTAAAAAGCAGACACTGTCGGCAGACTCATGGCTGAATTTTGCTAAGTTTTATGGTTGATGATACATCCCTGTACAAAAGGAAATCTCAGGACAGAAAAACAAGGTTAACCAAAATAAGTGACTGTCACTGCAAATCTTGTACCCTGAAACAATGAAGGGGCCCTGAATTGTAATTATAGTGTGGTCCCAATTAGTGCGGGGAGACTGGTCATGCTTTTGCTAATTCTGACACTGTAACATCTTCATTGAATCCACACAAGTTTTGAAGCAGATCTCTTAATATAAGAGAGACATCTCTTAATATAAAATACTAATTCATTCAACTGGTAACTCTAGTAATGTGCAAGAAAGAGTTGTTAAGCAAGTCATGTAATGCATTTCAGTTTCTATCTGCAGACATAAAGACTTCTTAAACTGAACTTTCATATATATGTATATTCTTGTGTTTTTACATATAATATATGCTCAAAAAGTAAAAGAGTGTTTACATTTTTTAAAGTTACGTAGTAAGACTTGTTGGATTCCCTCTGAAAATCCACCACCTCACTTCTAACAATTACCCTATCACTCTGCCCCTTTTGGATACTATTCTGGAAGTTTTTGTTCATTTGTTTGTTTGTTTTGGATGTCTTTGGTTGTGCTGTCAGAGCAGTTTCAATGTCCTCAATTGATCTAACCATTCAGTTCCACAGTCGTTTTGATTTGAGGAGGGGCAGGAAGTGGTTTCATGCCTGAGGTGGTGAATGAGCAGGGTGCAGCCCCTGTCCTGTCTTGCGAGCCTGCTTTCCTGTTGGAAGTGCTGGTGGCAGTGTTCACTACATTTCTGATCACACCTCGTAGAGACTTTCACGAAGGCGTAATTGCAGAACTGATTCAGAAGACGGCAGGAAGGATGGGCTAGTTGTGTTTGAAGTGGGAGTATTTTGAAGGGGATTAATAATCATATTCTTATTGTATTTTTTTCTAATTCATTACATACTATGATCACCCCTTCTACAGAAAACATCAGTGGGAATACAATAATTATATTATTTAAAAGGCATGCTTGCTGTCTTCTATAACAAATTACTCATTCTGTAAATTATTTTAGTATAATTCTATTATTATTTGTCACAATATAAAATTAAGGTTAATTGTGTTTCACTTAGTTATTAAAAATATTTTTCCACAGTGATGCATCCAGTAAACAATGATAGAGACTCTATTAGGCTACTGTATTTTTAAGTACCAACAAAGTGTGAAAATGAAAATAAATGTGTGACACTAGGATTCTGTCTAGGCTACTTTAATTTATTTGATTTACATTCAAAGGAAAAAGAAAAACAACACCAGTTTTCATCATGGAAAGGGATTATTCAGGAAAATGCTGGATGACTGTGCTTTAGCTCTTGAATTAAGTGGAATAGGATCTGGTTTTGTCCTCCCTCTTAAAACAACCATAAAAGCCTCAGACAAAACAACTCCCTCAATGAGTCACACATGGACTCCTGTGTTCACTCATCATGTCTGAACATCGAACCCGCTGTGTGGTACAAGTGGAGGATGGGCCCATGGAAGAGATGCTGTTGTCCAGTTCGAATTCCATTCTGGGCTGCAGAAAGGAAAAGCATCATTTTTTTCCTGAAACACAAGTGGATCTCCATTAGGACCTGCAGTGCTTTCCTGAGCAGCACAGGTCACTCAGTTGCTCCTGCCCTTCAATGTATGCATCTTGCAGTTAGAATGAGTGGTCCAAAAGCTTTGTTTCTCCTCTTAAACTTGCAACTCCAAAGGGTTGTGTTTCTAGTAACCGACACATCAGGGAGTACAATCATGTCTTTCTGTGAATGCTTTCCAAACTTCACTGATTAGAACCCATTTGACAGAAAAATGTATAGTTTTCTCTTCTTTAAAAACTTAGATTGTAGGGCCAGTCACATAGCTCAGCAGACTAAAATACCTGTTTAGGCAGAGAGCAGCAACAGGATTTGATCCCTGGTGTGTCATGCTGGCCCATTCCCCGGGATGTGCTGACACTGGGCGTGGTGGCGCGCACTGTAATCCCAGCATTTGGGAGCCTAAAAACAGGTGAAACACTACAAGTCTGATCTGTGTAGTGAGATCTTGTAGACCTTATACTAAATACATTTAAAAATACATAAAATAAATTAACAAAAAATACAGATTGGGATATATCATGTTCAGGTACAATTTCTCTATGATGAGTGTGACCATTTTGTACTGTATATTTAAACTGCACCAATAAACTTAATTAAAAAAAAACTTAAAAAAACACATATTGAGCCAAACATTAAACTCAAGTGAAATCTATAAAGTTTTACCAAATTAAAATTTAAAGCTGTGAATTTGAGAAAAGGTGCTCATTTGTTTAGCTTCAAAAGTTCACAAGTCCTTTAAACTATAACAACTGTCTAAAACCCATTTCCTCCCCATCCAGCAGAGAAATTCTGGATGAATTTAACAAAATTATCAACTGATTGGCAACTATTTAATTTTTCAAGAATTTTTTTCCATTGAGTTTATTTTTTCTGAAAAACATTCTTAAACTTCTCCAAAGCTAGCCTGGAACACTCTAAACATGAGATATGCAGCGAAGCAAAAAGACACTTAAATATATAAAAGTATGCAAATCTTGATTAGATAACATGACTTTGTCTTGACATTTTGTATAAATATGACATCAAGCTCCTCTCCAAATTGTAACCAAAAGAAGGAAGAGTGGATATCAGGGTAGGGAAAGCACTGCTAGGCAGATAACGCTTGATGTCTGTCTTTCCACAGTAGCATAATAGCTCATTCTTGTGACTCCTGACCTTTTCCTGTCTGTGACCAAGTATCTGCATTAATCTGCTGCTCTCTGTCGCCCACTGCATTTGATAGCCAGGTCTCTGTTTCCAATTATCAGTCATTAGAGAGGACTCTGAGCCCTTGCAGGAGAAAACCCACAAAACCTTTGACCCGATTTTGTCACTTAACCACAAAATATTCATTGCAGATAAATTATCATTTCATTGATTTTGAGATGTAATGAAAAGCTTTTGTTCCATGTGCATTTAGCTGTAACTGCTATCACGTCCAGGTGGTTAAAATGCAGTTTTTTTTTCTTTTTTTTTGCTGATGGGAACAGAAGAATGCATGAGGTCATTTAGAGAAGTCTGGAAAGATTAAAATGGTTGACCTTGCTGCCAGGCAATCTATAGAGAGAACACATTTTTCCCACTGAAGAAAACATGAGGAACACCCTTGCTGACAGGTAATCATCAGACAGTGGAGCCTCTCTATTGACTCCTTACAGAGAAGCAGCATTTTCTCAACTTCTTACCCACACTGTGATATCATTTCTAAGTATATTCATTTGTCACGAGGAAAGCTTTTCTTCAGTGTGCAAAATGTATTAGGCTAGTGCCTCTTCTGCATCTGCTCTCAGCTACTTTTTCATCTGTTTTTTTTATTGGTACAAGTTTGCCACACATAACTCATCATGAGAAATTTATACCTGCACATATTTTAATTGTTTTTCCCCATCCCCCTTAATCCTTCTTTCCTTCCTTATTTATAAAAGCTCTCTTTTATTTTTCTCTCCAGTCTCTTTTTTTAAAAAAATTCCTTTCTCCTTACTTCCCTCTCCCTTTTTCCCCTCTGTGTCCTTCCTGTTTGTTCAAGCCCGCCTGCTTCCTGGTATCTGTCTCCCGTTCTCTCCTTATTTACACTTCACTTCAGTGTTTTATTTATTTCATTTGAGATTAACGTCTTGAGATCTATCCATTTACATAAAAAATGTCTCAAATGTATCCTTCTTTATGGCAGAGTACTGTTTTTAACCTGCAAATATGAGGATTGTTTTTATAATTAACTTTCCATGAACAATTTTCTATTTTAGATGCCCATAATAAAAAGATCAATGTTCTCTATGAATCAGAATACATTTACAAATAATAAATTGACCTTAACTCTTTTTTATTTAAGAGTGGTGCCACAGTCAGCAACTTCTATTGGACCATTGCCTCTGGGCAGCAGGCACACCCTAACACACACGCTACTGCAGGCCACCCTGTGACGAAAGCAGACACCCATGAGATATAATTTATCTATGCACTTTTGTGGATATATATCTTGAAGCTAGTTTTAAAATCCAGAATAGATATTTTTAAAAAAAAGATATCATTCGGCTGGAGAGATAGCTCTGCTGTCGAAACAACTGCCTAGCAAGTACAAGAACCTGGGATCACCCCCAGTACCGCCTTGCTGGCGGGCCTGGAACTGTGGGTGCACCATCACAGCCCCTGAAACCAGGCATGGTGGCACAAGCCTGGAATCCCAGTGCTGGAGAGGCTGAAATAGGAGGATCTCTAGATTTCAAGCTGTGTAGAGAGACTCTGTACCAAACACATAAATAAATAAAATATTTTTAGAAGGTTGCCATTAATCAATTTTATTAATACACATATATTCCAGCCAACTAAGTTAATATTCTGTTAATCAAAAAATTTAGCATTTAAGCCAGTTAGTGTTTCTACATAATAAAGCTTGCATTGATCATTTATTTTTGGGGTAGGTGGAAAAATAAAAAGAAAACTAAGGAACATAGAAAAATTGTTATTTCTCTTAAGTATTGCACATAAATAGAGGAGACAGGATTTTTTTAAATTTAATTTAACTTCATTTTTAAAGAGTAAAAAGAAAAGCAAAAAGAAATAGCAAAACAAAAACAAAGTACAATACAATAATACATATGGTACATATTTTCAAAACAAGAATAGCAAATTAACAAAGGTTGCTATATATTTTTCTTACCAAATCTGTTGCTCAGATTAGCAGATATAGGTTTGCAAAATTGGAAATAATTGTATATTAATGCTTACTTTCAATAAATCTTAATATTTTTTTCTTGACATTTTTATTTTGTTCTTTGAATTTATTTTAAAAAGTGCGTATATTTTTCATGTATTTAGTATAGGGTCTACAGGCTCTGCAGGGTCTCATGATGTAGATCAGACTCGTAGTGATTCTCGTGTTTTCAGCCTCCCAAGTGCTAAGATTACAGGTGCGTGCCATCATGTCTAGACTGAATCATTGCTTAGCGGGCCCCTGGGCTGGGCCAGCACAGGATGCTGGGGATCACACTCAAGTCCCTGAGTCTGCCTAAGCAGGTGCTTTAGTCCTCTGAGCTATCTGACTGGCCCTTAAAGAGTATAATAATAATTGATAAGATATTAGAAATGGTACACATTTAGAAGAACAAGATGAGAAGTATTAAACTGTGGTTTTTGTATTGCACATTGCTGTCTTTAATGTAGTTGCTCAGATTGCATAAAGTTGCTCAGATTAGCATAAAGAGTTGGTAAAAGTGAAAGTTTTAAACAGTAACTGCTATTTAAAAAAATAATAGAAATTAGTGATACAATCATGTCAGCTATCATGTACATATACTCACATGATTTTTGTTCTTCCTTTTTTCTATCTTTTTTCTTTTCTCTCATCTTCATTGTTTCATGTTTATATTCTGTATCTTTCCATTTTACTCTATCTACCATAGCTTTCAGATTATACTTATTCTTTCAGGTTCTGACACTAAGGAGACAATGCAATAGTTACCTTGTGTGTCTGATTTATTTCACCTATAAGTATAGTCTCTAGTTGCAATCATTCATCTATAAAGGTCTCAAGTTTGTCTTTCATTGTAGCTGAGTAGTACTCCATTATATAAAAAATCACATCTTTTTTGAATTTCTCAGGTGATGGGCATTTTGGTTGTTTCCTTGATTTGGCTAAGACAAACTGTAGTACTACAAACATGCACATATCACTATGGTATGATGTTTAGTTCTTTTTGAAAAATATACAGAAAAGGCAATAGCTGGGTTGAATGAGAACTCCAGTCCTACTTTGTGATGAGTTTCCATGCTAATTTCCATAGTGGTGGTACCAGTCTACATTAGCACTAATAGTGGGGAAAGGTTCCTTTTTCCCCACAGCTTTTCTAGTATTTGCTATTTGTTGATTTCTTTGGACAGCCATTCTTTGTGGGGTAAGATGATATCTCAAAGTTGTTTTAATTTGAATTTCTTGAATGACCAGTGCTGTGGATGATATTTTCACGTATTTGTATGCCACCTGTATATTTCTTCCTGTGAGAAGTATGTATTCATTTCAGATGTCCATTTTTGGATATGGTCTTTGAATTTTGGGGACCTGAAGTGTTTTACTTATTTATATATTCTAGATAGAAGTCCTTTGTCTGAGTGACTGTTGGTTAAGATTTTTTTTTTTTACCAGATTATGGGTTGTCTTTTCACTCTGTTGGTTATTTCTTTTGACATGCAGAAACTTCTCAACAATAGGAGGTCCCAGACATGGTGGCTAAATATGCTTGTAGTTCTACCTGCATCTTTAAATCTGTTTCATTGATCCTCAGTTCTGTTTTTTATTTTTGTTTTGTCACCAGTACCATACTGACTTTATCACAGTAGCTTTGTAATATACTGTCAAGTCAGGGATTATAATGCCTCTGGCCTTTCCTTTGTTGGTATTCTAGGTCTTTTGGCTTTCAAATAAATTTTAAGAATTTTTTCTACATCTATGAGGTATGTTGGTGGCATTTTGATAGGGACTGCATTAAATCTGTACTTAATGCAATTTTGGAGTATGGCCAATTTCAAAATGTTGGTTCTTCCTCTCCAGAAGCAAGGGCTAACTTTCCTTTTCTGAAATCCTCTTTGATCTCTTTTTTCAAAGTATTATAATTTTCATCGTATGGATCTTTTACTTCCTTTTTAGATTAATTCATCAGTATTTCATTTATTGGATGGTACTGTGAAGTGTATTGGTTCTCTAATTTCTCTCTGTTTGTTATCGATGAAGAGGAATGCTATTGAATTTTTGGTGCTGACTTTGTCTCCTCCAATGCTATTGAATTTATTAATCATAGGAGCTTACTTGTCCAATTTTTAGGGGTCTTTCTTGTATGTTATCATGTCTTCTGCAAAAAAGTGGTAGTTTACCTTCTTTCTTGCCTATTCTTACTCTTGTTAATTATCTCTCTTTTCTAATGGCTCTGGTTAATGTTTTTAGAACTACAATGAATAGGAGTGGTGGTAGTTGACATCCTTGTCTTGTACCTCAATTGAGAGTAAAATCTTTCAGTTTTTAACTCATTTAGAATATTGCTGGCTCTTGGTTTGTCATAGATGGCTTTTATCTGATTGAGATAGAGGCCATCTATTCCAAATTTTTTATGTAGCTTTGAAGGTGAATGAATGTTGGACTTTGTCAAAAGCCCTTTCTGTGTCTGTTAAGATGGTTATGTGGTTTTTGGTTTTGACATATTTGGTTTTGGAATCATTTTGGGAGTATTGCTTCCTTTTCAGTTTCATTGAATATTTTGAGTATTGAGATTAAATTTTCTATAAATTTTTAGTAGAATTTAGCTGTGAACTCCATCAAGACCTGGGCTTTTCTTTGTTGGTAAGTTTTTTATTACATGTTCAATTTCATTGGCTGATATTAAGTTTTCTGAGATTTATATCTTCTTGATTAAATTTTGGTAATTTGTACCTATCTAGGAATCTGTCCACTTCTACGATGTATTCCATTCTGTGAGAGTAAATATTTTCAATATAACTATTGATAATCTTTTGTGTGTCCAAAGGCTCTGTAGTAATTTCCCCATTTTCATTCCTTATTACTTGGATTTGAGTGGTTTCCTTTTCTCTTTTTGATGAGGATGGCTAAGTGTTCATCAGTTTTATTTAATCTTTCAAAGAACCAGCTCTACGAATCATTAATTCTTTGTATTGCTTTCTTTGTTTCAATTGCTTTCATTTGTGTTCTAATCTTTATAATTTCCTCCCATCTTTGGGCTTTGGGCTTGGTTTGCTCTTCTTTTGCTAGAGGCTTGAGGTACAGCGTTAGGGTGTTTATTTGTTCTCATTTTTGTTTGCCTGCTTGCTTGCTTGCTTGCCTTTCTTTCTTTCTTTCTTTCTTTCTTTCTTT
>PVKA01025325.1:0-33000 GCA_004027165.1 Ctenomys sociabilis
AGAGGAGCCCACAGCTCTGCCCTTAAGGTCTTTCTGAGGATTGAATTAGTCCTGCCATGATTATTGGGGACAATCCTCCTTATGTATAGTAAACTGATTATGAACTGTAATCACATTTGCCAAACACCTTCACAGCAAGACCAAGATCAGTGAAAAACTTGCATTTGTATGCTAGCCAAGTTGACAGGTAAAATATACGGTGACACATTCAAATTGAATGAATGAATAAATAATAATTTAAAGAAAACCCATTCACCAGCTAGCTTACCTTCAAAAGTGCAGGGTATATGTCTCTATATTAGTGAAGCCAAAAGAATTTAGAGAAATTAAATATCAACACTTTACCCAACCAAAGGAACACCAGTTTCTCCTAAGAAGGAATTTCTCCCTTATACCAAAATGATCACCTCATTATCTCCCTGATACCATCCACATAGTACACCTCAGCTTTACTCAAAGCCACTTTACCACAGGTGCAGCTTCTCTGACAAAGCATTGTAAGAAATTGCTTTCCTTGAAAGTTCAACTTAAGCATCATCTGCAGAGAGAAGCTGGCTTACAGGGAAATTTGAAGTAGAATTCCAGAGTAGATAGCAAAGAAGCCTGATCATGTCAACTTAACTAATATATGAACAATTGATGGTTGTGAGCCAGTTGACCATTGGAGCACACTTCTGGAGGTGTTTAGTGGGCCATGGAGGCAGGAGCTTGAGTCTTGTATCTGGTACGGCATCCCTTCCTCTCTGGCAAGGTTCCTCTCCTCTATATCCCAGCTGTCACAAACTGAGTAGCATTGCTCTGATATGTCTTCTTGCCACGACACTGCAGCCTCAAAGCCAGCCACCCATACTCTGAATCTCTCGACAGTGTGAGCTAAGCCTCTCCCCTTTTAAATTGTGGATGCCAAATATTGTGACCAAACAATGGGAAAGCTGACTGTTGTAGGTTAAGATTTTTGACACAAATTTGTCAATTCTCATCCACTCTTCTCATTCACTATCTCTCCAAGCCTGAGACCCAGTGGGTGCCTGTGCATGCCCTAGATATGAGCGAATGTCAAAAGTGATTTACAGCACACTGCTACAGACAAAGAACATGGTTTCATGTACTACTCTAACTTTTCTCAAAGAACATGGCAAAATAATCATCAATAAGTAGAGAGGTAAATTTGTTCTTCCAACTTGGAACTGCCTCTTGGTGTGCAGCTGAATCTGATGACATCAGCTTTTGTTTCATCTTCTGTATTGGTTCCATTTTGCTTTCTTCCCCATTTCACTGCGTATAACCACCCCTCCAAGGAGCCACCCTAATGCCTTGGAAAAAACACCTTATCTGCAATCTTTTCCCAGCATTCTTAGTTTGGCAGCACTAGGAGGCGTTATGCTTCAGCATAACTTGTAATAATACGATCCAGGTAGCATCCTGTCTCCGCAGGATGCTGAGTGCTTCTCCAGAGACATTTGCTTCCTGTTAATCTTGGGAGTTATTCACAAGCATGGGATTGAGGAGCAGTTCTCTAAAATCATTAAAAATAACACTTGGCATTTCAATTTTTTTGTTTTTGTTGTTCTCTTTAGCGGTTTTCATCAAACATTACTCTTAATTGAAGTATCTTGGGTTCACATATATTAAAGTAAGAAAATGTTATTTACATCATCTTACTACTTCTCCAATCATGTACGATCCACCCCTGTGGTCTATTTCTCCAACAGCTTTTGCTACTTAATATTATAAATGTCAGCTAGTTTCCTAGAGACAGGTGAACCTATATTCTAAATACACTTACCCTAGCAAATTAGGCTTAATATATTATAAGTAGATATTTTTCCACTAAACCCTGTTAAAGATATGATTATCATTTCTAACATAATTTTGCCACTGGACACCAGGAACTTACTCTTCTATGAAATAACTTTGGAAATACTTCATATGCAGGTTTCATGTACTGAATGTATATGAAGAATCACATATATACATTTGTAAAATGAATAAGTACATTAAATGAATATGTACCTTTTTCCTATATATCAAGATAGAGAATAAAGCTAATAACTGCTTCTTTTTGCATCAAACAAGAGATACTACAGAATGTCACATTCTATCCTAATACTGTCCGTTTGCCTTTTGCTAAAATAAATTCTGAGAAAAAAAAATCTAACTTCTTTGACATTGTGTGAATAAACTCACCCAAAAATTGGGCAATTAAAAATTGGGTACAAGTACAAAGGAAACTGCCTATTTTTAAATGGTTTGTTTAAATAAAGACTAGCATTAAAGATTCTACCAGAAAAGCTGACCCTGTCTGTCTTTCCAAAAATCTCAGATCTCTTCCTGTTCCCTTTCTATAAGACTTGAATAAAAATTGCAAAGCACTTAAAAATATATGTTGAGCTGGTGACAGAAGATAGAGAAAACAGAAGAAAGATTCCTTTCCTGACATGTAGGAGGGAAATGCTGCCTTTTATATATAAAGCTTTAAAACTAATTACATTATAGGCATATTCAGTAATATCATGTGATGATATTTTTTCTAGGCTACTTACAGTAATTTTAATATATACCTTTTAACCCTCACCTCATGTTCCATTATGCATATTCTGGCTGCTTATTATACCTGTTAAATTATAATGACTAATCACGCACATTGCATAATTAAATTGTGAAAAATGATTAATCTTCATTGTATTATTGTTTAATTATACTACATATTTCATTTTAACTAGAAAACAGCAACTGTTTTAATTCACAGGCCAATCGCATTGTTGTATGGGTAATTGGCCTAGTTTTTATTATTATTTTTTAAAAAGATAAGGTCCAGCTTAAGTGACTTTTCCAAGGGGAAGCAAGAATATTTCATTGATTCAAACAAGTTTAGGACACAAGACTTTGTACCCTTTCTTACCAACTAAGAACAAGCAAAGGAAAACTTTGTTCTTTTAATGAATAAAATGATTGCTCTTCATAAAGTAGGGCTTTTCTTTCCTACTGTCATTAAGATTCATACAGAAACATCATAAGGTCCAGCAAACTTAAGACAGCTTTTCACCCACACAGACGCAGCTGACAGATCCAGCCTCTGACCTCACATTAGCTCTACTACACACTGGAACAGCTCCTTCAGGTCTCGCTCAGATGTGACAAGCTAGGACCTGCACCCAAGTCAGAAATTCTCCAACTTTTCTGTTCTGTGCTTCCCATGCCCAATAAAAGATGGTGGAAAAGAAAAACACAGAAAAATTATTGGTGAGAATTATTTCAATCACAAAGTTCGCTTCTTCTGATTCCCATGAAATTAGTTAGCATCTGCTCCTGCACAAACTTCCTGGTTTATAGTCACTGACAGGTATTTTGTTTAATGTAAAAATTTAAGTCTCATTCTTTAAAGGAGAAGAGTAACATACAAAACAAATAAATGAACAATAATAACAAAATAGGCTCCCATTTGAATCTCATGTCAAAATGATATTTATAACTTTCTAAAGCATTAAATTAGATTATGTTAATATCCAATCCAATTTGATCTGGAAAAAATAAGGCAGATAATATAAAATATTGGGAGAAAGGAGATCTAGGACCTGTTGAGAATCTGCTGATAGAAGACAGAAGACCTAGATTATTCATCTCACAAAAATCTCTAGGAGATAAGAAGAAAACATTTTTAAATGTAGATTTGTGAGTTGTTAGAGGTCACTGTGATGCCACGTGCCTGTAATCCAAGCCTTCTGAAAGGCTGAGGCAGGAGGATTAGCAAAATCCAGTCTTGAAAGCAAAACAACAGCAAATAATAATAACAAATTATGTTTATGTTCTTGTGTGCTTGACCATGTATGCATTCATGTTTGTGTATGCCTGGGTGTGCATGCTTGTTGCGTGTGTGTGTGTGTGTGTGTGTGTGTGTGTGCTCTCAGGTTCAAAACCTGACATAGCAGAACTTAACTATTCCTCAGTTTACCTCATTCTGAAGAAACAGACATAGGGAAACCCAGCTACAAGTGTGCCTGTACCTGTTTTCCTCATAATTGTCAAGTTACACATTCTCTTGCTTAAAAAATAAGATAAAAACCATGACTCTACAGTTCTCAACTGTGCAAAAGACCCAAGAAGTAATCCTTCTGTTTATTGCTGCTGGATCCAGCATTTAATGGCAGATACCATGGTCACAATGCCAAGCATTAGGCATGAAATTGCAGGCTTTAAAGCGCAGTGAATTTGATATACTGCCTTCTTAGAACACTCAGCTGCATCTACACCAGATCACATATTTGTTCATGAGAAAGTGGTTGTCTGTGAGATAAGGTGATATAAACCATTAATTATAGATGGAAGCCAGGAGATAAGGGAAAAGAAGATTATTTATATAACCTGATTCCTTACCAGAATGGTGTATAGAGCAAGAGCCAATAAAACTGTTCTAATAACTTTGAACCCAAGAGGTAATTTACATTTTATTAGGTGGAAGAGATTTGAAATTGTTTGTTGCACAAGATTAAAAAGAAGGGAAATAAAGAGAGAGAGAGAGACAGACAGAAGCTTGAATCAGAAATGAGATGCATGATTTTTCCTTTGATCCACAGAGTAGCAACTATCTGTACCACCTTATAACTGCACAGGATTTCCCACCAGGTTGTCTCAAAATGGACTGCTTTAAAGTGACAATGCTGAAAAATGGTATCTAAGAAAGAAGGCTTCCTTTTTCAACATTACTGCTTCCTGTAGCATTTTACTAATGAGATACACAATAAAATCATATCACTCATGCATTATTTAACATCATATTCCCTGGATTTTCATCTCCCAATTTTCAATGACTCACATGCTGGAAAACAGAACAGCTCCAGGCATTCTAGGTTTTGCATATAAATCACCTACATAGTTTATAGAATGTAATTTTAAATAAAATATCCAGTTCCCTGGCCTCAATTATGCATGAATAAGAATATGCATTTTTGTGTAATTATAACTTCATTTACATTTTTCAATATATCATTTGCTCATTGAGTTAATTTTTATTGAGTGTCCACTGGTACAGGGTACCATGAAGAGGTCTAGGATTTCTTTAATTAAGAAATCATTACTTGTAAAATACAACACTCTTTCCCAGGCATTTGACAGAAACACTGCAATAACTTACTGACACAAATTAAAATGGTTTTAGAGATAAAATATATATTCTGCACACAGCATGACCTAGGCTTTAGTATTTAAGCTTCAGAGTTAAATATACATGGACCCAAAGAGGCAGCTTTATTCAGCTGTGTGCTGGATCTCATGTATGCACGTTCTGGGGAATAATTTTTATGCGTCTCTTTTCAAATCCATGCTTAGAGATGGCAAATTGATAGTGATGGCTGTATTTATACCACAGACATTCTTAAGTATAGTAAAGTGAGGTTTCGTTTTGTTCAGATATTGTATTTTGGCAGATCAAGTTGTAAACATTTTCCAGCCCACCACTGGATTCATTCACTGTTTTCACAAAATTATCTCCACAAACAGAATGGAGTCTTCAAAGAGCAAAATGTCTTTATGAAAAATTTTAAATGTAATTAAACACATATTAAAATGATACTCATAAATTATACAGCACTTATTTAAAATGATCTAGTAGTGTAAGAACTCAGAAGAAGAAATAAAAATTGAAAAGTATAACACAGTTAAAAGGAAAGAGAGAACTTAAGGAGTAAATGGTGTACAGAGAGAAAGGAAAGAAGTTAGGAAATAAGGTAGGGGCAAAACCTTGCATTAGGATTAAGGCCTTAATCATCTTGGTTTTTGAAATTCCTTAAAATTTCCATCAGGTTTTTGAAAACAGCAGTTAATGGGTAGAATTCTCACACTAACTAAGCCTATATGCTGATTTCTGTGAAGTACGAAAATGCATTGAGGACAGCAATGTGTAATACTGGGGCCATGCTTGAAGTGCCTGTCATCTGGTCTTCAAACGCATACTATTTCTAATGTCACATCAGTTATTGCTGTACTCTCTCTAAAGCAAATGTTTATTTTAGAAAAGGTAATAAAAGAGAATGAGGGAAAGAAAAAATAATAAAAATAAAATGATCTAATATTTTTAAAAAGAGATGGAGGAGAATCACAGTAAATACTAAAAAAATAAAAATATTAATATCTTCTAATTGAAATGCTATATAGATTTATATTATATTATTATAAGTGAGCTTTTCATAAAATGACATTTAAAATACCAAAGAAAAATGAATTTACATATAAAGTAACATAAACAGAACATATTTTTTCTTTGTATACATTGCCATAAATTCTGTATTTTTATTTTATTTTATTTTATTTACCATTATTTTTTTTTAGCAGAACCAGGGATTAAACTCAGGCCCTTGCACTTGTCAGGGAAATGTTTATTCCACTGAGCCATCTCCCTGGCCCAAATTCTGTATTTTTGAAGAAATATCATATATTTAGTATATTTTAAGACATTAGATAGATAGATAGACAGACAGACAGACAGACAAATGTGCTGTGCAAGCCATTCAATTTCTCAGTAATGTGTATCTTTTATGGTGAAGTCATAGCTTTTAGTTTAATTATGTTGTTCACAGTTCAAATGGGGCAAGATAAAAAGTACTGAAACAAATATTCTTCTTCTGTAAATTTATTTATTATTTTTTGTATTTTAGGGAATGGTCCACAGGGTGTTTAGGGTTTCACTGATAGATCGGACTCGTAGTGATTCGCCTGTTTATAGCCTCCCCGGTGCTGGGACGACAGGAGCGTGCCACCACGCCCTGTCTCAATGGCTGTCTCAGCGCACCCTGGGGGCAGGGCCAGCATGACACACCAGGGATCTAAGTCCCCGCCCCTGCTCCTACTTGCAGGCGCTTTAATCCGTTGAGCTATGTGGCCGGTCCCTGTAAATTTATTTTTTATTTATTTATTTATTTTTTGGTAAATTTAAATAAATAGAATCTCCAATGTATGTACTTTAGCGGATGTGTTGGAAATTTTCACAATTCAAAACATCACAAGACTAAGAAGTCTTTGTAAACTGTTGGGTCCCTTCATCTTTTCGTGAATGAGGACAAACAATTTTCAAAGATAACCAGAGATTTTTTCAAAGTGAGTTAGCCAAGCGCTCATTACCCCACTTCTGGATCAGGATCAATAATACCTAGAAACTTGTAGAATATTATGAATCTCAGTGCACTCCTCTTCACAAGCATTAATCAACAATCTGTAGTTTAACAAGATATCTAAATTACACATTTATTTAAAATTCAGAAATACTGACTAGTTAATGACAGATGGGAGAGAGCTTAGAAATAAGTTTCTCTGTTTCAGTGTCTGATTTCCCAAATTTTTTTGATCTTTCTGAAGCAAGCAGGTGAACTTCCCTTTTCTAATCAGAACAGCTACACAATAGGCTTTGCTCAGTTTGTTTGATTTGTTTTCCCTAATCCAGGTTCTGCTTGTGAATATACGCACACATACTCCGGGGGCATCAGGAGACTCCTCTTCAGTTCTCCTTCCATTAATTTCGAACGGTCATTTCAAAGTAGGATAAAGTAATGTTCGCAATTCTTCAAAAACGCCAGACAGAAAATGGAGCAGTGGTAGGTACTGCCAGGATCTATGACGAAAATAGTAGTAATATGAAAGTTTGTATCCTGCGCTGCAGAAAGAGAATCACATAAATTCAAGATTAATACACTAATGAATTATGGACAACCAGAAAATGCTGCGCTAATGGCATGCACTGACCTTAAACTAATGCAGAATCCTTCCTCTGACCTCAACACCACTTTTTCTATTTGAAAAAAAAAAAAAAAAAGTGTCCGGGAATTGCATATGGTACCAAGAACAGTAGAGCTTTAGGGCAGACAGCCTCTGTTGTACTGCAGATGGGAGAAAGCTGCCAAGGGTTAAACCAATTACCCTACACTAAACTTAATTGAAGAATAATTTATAGAAGCCAAGAAATGTTAATTGAACAATGAATCACTTAGACTGAAGGATAAAATACATGTGGATTGATCACTAGAAAGCAAACAAAAGACTGAAGAGAGCTTAGGTGGACTTGAGTACACTGGAGCTTAGAGCCACTAAATAAAGAGCTTCATGACAAGCAGACCATCAAACATCTGAGCAAGAAACTAAGAGAAGCTGTCAAACCATAGCGCATGCCCTGGGTAGTAAAAGGATGTTTATGTTTGTGTGGGATTCTTTCCTGAACATAGGGCATTGGATTAAGAGAATTCTAACAGATTTTTGGCAATGTTACTCAAATTGTGTTTTCCCCCACTTAGGGACCCTACTCTGAGAAATTAAGACAGCTTTTGGATCACACTGGTGCAGTGGAAATTAGTTAATTTCTTAGAATGATTAAGAAGCTCTTGTATTCCTAGACAGAAGGGCACATATTATGCACTATCCCTTTGAAAACTGTCAAAAATAAAATCTAAGTAAAAGAAAATCAAATGAAGTGTGGAGAAAAGAACACATTGTGACTGTTTAGGAAAACCACACAATTAAAAATTATCCTTATTGCAATTTTGCCATTGTTTACTTTCACCAATAGGTTTGACATCAGTTTACTCATCGTTTTTACTCTGAGATGTGATGACCTGATTTTTTTCATGGAAAATTGCTCTCGGTTTTTTAAAAGGTAACAGCCATTCTAGTGTAAACAGACACTGTAATTTGCTTTTGGTTTCTGTTTTGCTAGCAGAGGCCGTGCATGCTTTCAGAAAGCATCTTTGCATTCCGCTGCTTGCTTTCCCTAAGAAATCAGACTGGCAGTGTTATTTTATGAGTTACTTTACGCTTTGTGAGTTTTTTTATGATTGACTTCTCGCACTTAAGCTAAAGGGATTTACTGATGTTAACTGAAGTTGTTTCATTCCTAGGAAAGCTAAGGCTTTAAATAAGCAAATAGAAGATTGGTAAATGCTTCATATTCTCCACTGTGCCAGGATATGCATAAAATTTTCCTCTAATAGCTTTGGAACATAGTTAAGAAAAGCTCAGTAGATACCTACTTTTGGTATTATTATTCAATATACTGTGAATTTCCAGTTTGTTAAGAATGTACTTCTTAGCCGCTGGGATAATGAACTGACTTGTTTCCTTTGTCCACAGTTGTTTCATGTATACCATGAAACATTTATACAAGATGAAAAAGTGACCTGATTACAATAAAAACTTTTGAAACAAGTGTTTTAAATAGTTATTTACCACTCCCCACAGTGATGTCAGTGTTGTGCCCATGACTTTATTAAAAAGATAAAAGAGGACAAGGAAGCACATGCCTGAGACCCCAGCATTTTGGAAGGTGAGTTTCAAAATACAGCCCAGCTTGGGCAGTTCAGTGACTTAGTGAAACCCTGACTCTAAATTAAAAACAGATACTAGCAGTTCTTGAAGGGACAGGAGATATAGCTCAGATGAAAGGTTCCAGATTCAGTTTCAAATATTGCAACTGTTTCTTCTGAACAAAAAGAGATTAAAAAGAAATGGTTTATTCAGTATAACCTGAGATATTATGAAATGTTGGTGTGTGATTTTCAAGATTGCATCACAAAAGACATCGCAGATTATACCTTGATTTGTTTGGGATCCTTTAGCGCAGGGAAAGCCAAGTTCTATGATAAGAGCATACATCAGCAGTCCCATGAAGAGATTCACTCACTTGATTGCAACCTCATAAGGAACTGTTGTGTTTTGGTTTTTTGAGAGGGATTGGGCACTGAATCCTGGATCTTTACAATGAACTATATCCCCAGACTTTTTTTTCATTTTGAGAAAGAAACTTGCTAAATTGCCCACCCTGATTTCAAACTCATGATCTTCCTGCCTCAGCCCTCTAAAATGATAGATTTGTAATTATGTGTAACCATGTCCAGTTTCGTAAGAGACACTGAGCCAGATTCACCCAACTCAGGCAATTCCATATTCATGACTGTCCAAGCTAAATAAATTCTACTGTATTTTTAAGCCAACTAGTGTTGGAATAGTTTGCTACATAATAACAGTTAGCAAATAGGACATTGTAATTTATCCATTCATTCAATGCATATTTATGAAGTGTCTTGCACCAGGCAACTAAAATTTGGATATAAAGATAAAGCAACATACAATTTACTGAGAAGGGAAACGAAGCAAAAAATAAAACTATGGGATTCATTTCTAGGCATATGATGTTATAATGACTTTGATTGTAAAAATCTCTCAAGTTTAATTCTTTAAAGTATGATTAGTAGCACGTATAAAATCCTCAAGCAAACATAAAATAGAAGGAAAGAAATTCCTCTCAGTAATCTGGATAAGTGCATTGTGATTATCACAACTTTCTTCTTCTTTGAAGATGTGTAGAGGCTAATTTGACTTTATGGACCAGAGTCAAATACCTGCTCTTCCCCCAGAAGATATTCTGTTCTGTAGCTATACAAAAGCTCCAACTTTCGCTTCCTTTTCTATCACAGACAAGGCTGAGAGGAATCACAGATAGAATAGGAAAGCAAAATGCAACAAAGTCCAAATAGTAAATAGATTGGTTATTATATTCATAATGCATAGCTTACTACATGGTGAAAGTCATCTATCTTGAGTTCAAATAGTTACTCCTTATGTTTCAAGATTTCAATGGGTTGTGCTCCTAGAAACCACTGTGATACCCTTTGCAGATAAAGCAAAATGGGCTGGTAAATTAGCTTACCCTCAGAGACAGTTAATTCAAGAAATGGGACTATAACACAAAATTGCAGTGCTGATTTTTCTCATATTTCCTGTGTAGCACCCTTAGTAGTTAAAAAATCACAGCTTTAAAAAGTATACCTCAACTCATTGCTCTATAATTTCTAATATACATTGATGATATAGACTTCTGGCTGTTCCTTTAGTAGGGGTCAAATGTCTATTAGAAATATAATCTGCAAAATAGTAAAACAGTTTCTATCTCACCCCTGAAAACAAAAAGGTATGCCTATGAAATTGACAATATCATTTCATAAAGACGTCTAATACTCCTTCTAAACCACACTTAGATCATCTGAAGAACAGAGATCTTGCCGCAGGGTAGTAAAGCCCTAAAGTACAACTTTTTAAATATTAATAGTCCCCACATTTAGAAACAGAAAACAAGACTGATAACAGCTCCTAGAAATGGGATGCTGGTACTGCATATGTTTTGACATTCAAAATTTTTCCACAGGAAGAAGCTTAAAGACTTTGACAATAACATCTGTCACCATTTCTCACTGTTTGATGTCACTACAAAGGTAAGAATCAGCTTAAAATAAATAGGCTTCAATGATTTAGGGTTAAAGTTAAGGATAAGCTTATGGCTAACATTTGGGCTAAAACATGTGAAAAAGGTTTGCAAAAGAATCAATTAGACATTGGGGAAAGTAATCAGGTCATCCAAGGTAAGACTTTTAGTCCATTTGATGCTGTCATTGAACCTAATCTCATAGGAAGGTTAAGTGGAGTTGGCCGCCCTTGGATGCTTATGAAACGATTTGCCTTAATGACACCAGTCAGAGTGACGAAAATATATTGCTTCATCCACACTTCATACAGTTTCTTTTGACAAAAAAGAATATCTATTTGTATTTAAATTACTTATAATTATTCCAAGCAAAGATATTAAAGTTTATAAATTTAACTATAAAAAGAATGTAATGGAAGCTAAATACTTTCTCAATGGTCAGAAAAGAAAAATGGAAATTGAATTTATATAAGGGAAAGATTCTATTTCTGCCATCACCTCAATAATAAATTGAACAGCTGCTTAATTGAAATTTTTCTTTTCTTTTTGTATTTGGGACAGGGTGTACAGGGTGTACAGAGTCTCACTGTGTAGATAGAACTCATAGTGATCCTCCAGACATGCGGCACCATGCCCAGTCCCAATTGCTGACTTAGGGTGCCCCACGGATGGGGACAGTAGGCAGACCTTGGGACTGACCTCTTGGCCCCTGCATCTGCCTAAGCAGGCACTTTAATCCACGGAGCTATTTAGCTGGCCCTTAATTTAGCATTTTCTTAAAGGAGGTAATGTGGAGAGAATGCTGTCCTAAGAAACAAACCTTACAAACTACCATGAAGGCTCACCACAGGTATGTGCGTTCTCTTATAATACTTGTCTAGATTCATCCTAACAAAACACTAGATATTAAAAATTTATGCAACAAAAATATATGGTCACAATTGTGAATTTTAGAAACATAATATTTAGGCCATTTTCTCTTTGAATGAGTTAGGGAAAGCTTTATTCCAGACCCCTTCCTCCTTGTATTATCCTTCATATTATTTTGGTTTGCAACACTGAACAGCAAACTTCACATGGCATTTTCCCTATCTGGGTCTCTGTCAAAACTCTCCATTTTTTTCCTAAAACAGTCAATCGTATCACACTTGATCCTGTCTGAGTGACTTAATACTGGCCAATTTTGTCTACAATGTCCCTATTCTAAATAAGGTCATGTTGGAGTTCCTAAGAGTTATAGCTTCATTACAGCATCTTGGAGGAGATATAATTCACACATGGCATGAAGAGGCGGATCTTAGAGTTACCTGCAGTAACATGACAGACAAGTCACCATCATTTTTGGAGTGGAAGTCTTGAAACTGAATATCTAAACATTCTCCTGAGAGAAAAATACCTACTGTGTGTTGTAAGTGACATTCTAGAAGTCATGGACTTGGGCACAAGTGGATTTGTAAGACAGTTCTAATTCTGCTTGCTTCCCTAAACTCAGACAAAGTTTTCCATGAGTTTGACACTCCAAAAAGAGTTTAATTCAGTAGAAAATTTTTCTCAAGATAATTTTGTCCCCCTATCCTCAGTCTTCTCTGAATGCAGCAGATGGCCTATGAGTAGACATTTGTGTGTGTGTTATATTTACATATTTTGGAGGGCTATAAATGTGATTCTACTAAAATTTGAACTATCTCTTACTTATCAAAAATAGTTAGATTCCAGGATAATAAAATTTAGACTCAGATCCCTCTGATTTTCATGATAAGCACCATAGTTTAGCAAAAACTGATCCTAGCATTACATTTTTAATTCTATGATTACCTGCTTTGTTCTATGAAACAAAAAGAACAGTATTACATAGCATTTTGATTCAATCAAGAAAGAGCAAGGAATTCCACCCTTTGCCCCCACAAGCAGCGCTCTATGCTCTGCCCACTCACTTCTGTACAAACTAGGGCTACGTTTCCTTACTGTTGACCTCAAAATCCTTATTTTGCCCCATTCAGAACTATTACATATATTATTAATACTATTATTATTATTGAAGTCTCCATCATGTCAATGCAATATAATGTTTTTTCTGAAAATCTGTGAATGAAGTAATTTTAAGAGTTACAACTTTAAACTACTCCCCAGAGCAAAATCTCTATTTTCATGTATTTTTAGGAAGGTGAAATGTTAAACAATGATCTGGGATTCTGTGCTTAAACTCAAGGTTTCTAAATTGCTCACCTATGTCACTGGTAATGCTTTAATGATTGTCCTAGGTACAATCAGGTACTCCACACCTGAGCTCCCATACAAAACAAGGTGGGCACAAGGTGCTCAAATGTACAAGGCAATGGAACAGTGCTTTCCTTAATAGGGCAGTGTGGAGCCTTGTTAGAGCAGGTACAGGTTCTTCCAGTTTCACAAGAATCCTGGGTCTAGAAACTGATACTGCTTATCACTGTTTCATAGTAATTCCATTCTCTTATTAACAATGCATTAGACCTTAATTTTCAAGTGGATGTGAAATAGCTGACACTGCTTTTTTATTTCTGTTGGCCTTCCTCTCTTCGGGTTGGATGTCCAATTTCTCAAATCTTAGTTTATGGATAACTCCGAATATTTACTACCACTCTAGCTCCTCTGGCACTTCCCATGCAGTCTGGATCTTGGGGAGAGATTGCAGACTTGTCTCCTCTTGCCATGAAAGTACTTTGGATCGAGTGCCCAGTTTTGGGGTTTGGGACTGGTGCTCTGCTACCCCCTACTGGTCTTAATCCATACTTTGCATTGAAGAACACTTTCCCAAAATCCAAGCAATTCTCAACAAGCTTCTTTCAAGCTTCTCTTAAGAATCTATAAAGTTGACTAAGAGAAAGGATGAGGATGTATTAAGAAGTTAATTTTCCAAATGCGACACCTAACTGTGATAGTTCCCTGGTAATGTCAACCTGAGTAGAAAATGCCTAACAAAACTGGATCAGCACAGTTCTGGGTGTGGCCAAGGGCTTCACTGAAGACAGAAGGCCTGGCCTGGATGTGAGTGGCACCAACTGATAAGTTTATCACCCAGATGGCTTAAAAGGGAAGCAAGAAGCAAGGCTCACTTGTTTCCAGAGAAGCTCCAGTCCTTGCCTTCATCTGGGACATTTCCTGGCTTCTAGCATGGACCCTTCAGCCTTCCACTGCAGACTCTTCAGACTGATATTAGAGTCTCTTCAGCATCCTGAAACTCATTTACACCACAGTGAGCTCCAGCTTTCAATTAGATCCTTCCAGTGTTCAACACAAGACACCCCTTACGAGCTCTTCCATACATGAAATTGTAAGCCAATGTTGTAAATCCTTACATGTTTGTACTCTGGCACTAAATCTGATTTTTTAGTAAGTATTGATCAATGCACTCACATTTTGCATATAGTCATGATTTAAATTTCTTACTGTCTTTGTGAGACATTAAAACTGACTAAGCAGATTGTTTAAGGAAAAAAAATAGATATTAAATAATGTGCCTAAGAAATTATGCAAATATCTGGCCTGTGGATTTTAATTGTATTTATCTCTATCATCTTTTTCTGACTCACAACATGGACTCATTAACTCCATGTTATTATTATTGGTACTGAGAACTGAACCTCTGTGTTCTCTGCTGCTGAACTACATCACAAGCCTTTTGTTTTAAATTCCATTTTAAGACATGCTCTCTCTAAATTAACCAGCTGGTCTTGAACTTGCAATCCTCCTTTCTCAGCTTCCTCAGTAAGCAGAGCAGATAAATGAATTGCCCAATGTGCCATTTACCATTCTAAATAATAATGCTTAAATATATATATGTGTATATATATATGTATATAAACTATGGTTTTGGTTGGTTTTCTTCTTGCAGTATGATTTTTTTCTATGATAATTTGTGATATTCCTGCTTTAGCTCTCAGAATTGAGAATTGTGTGTGCTACTATGTCTGAATTTAAATTATTTTCTGTATTTCTTTCAGATCATAGAAAAAAGATGCATATGAAAATATACATTAGACAATAAAATTATGAAAAAATAAACATTAGAATGGGATGGGGAAAGGAAAAAAGAAGGATGAAATATATATATATATCATATATATACATATATGATAGCTAAGGTAATTGTACTACTAATTTTTATTAGTTCATTGAAAAAACAGTACTTACATTGTTCTTTGTTTGTTCTTTTTTTAAAATTGATTTAGGGTCTCACTATGCAGTTTGAACTTCTAGTGATCCTCCAGTCTCAGCCTTGCCAGCACTGGAATTACAGGTATGCACCCAGTATTGGTAATGGGCTCAGCACGTGGTACCAGAGCTCAAGTTTGGGACCTTGTGCTTGCCAGCTAACCATTTTTGCTGCTGAACTGTCTCCCCAGCCCACTTAACTTATTTGGTCAATTTTCCATGCTTATATCTGGTAAACTGATCAACTATTTTGAAGATAATAATATGCAATACAATAAGCATTATTAATTTCCTATCACCTTGTTTTGAAATTCTGTACTGTTTAAGTTGGCTTTTAAAAAAATTTCTGTCTCAAATAAAATTTAAAAAGAAGCGAAGTGAAAAAGCATAAATATGAGTGTCAGGTCTTATCCTGTGCCTTCAAAAATGTAGTTGATTATTTTGAAAGCATGTTCTACAGAGGTACCTGGACAGCTCACACACCTTGTTGTCTATGTACACATACATATACATTTAACAATAAGCTCAGAGACTGTGTGTAAGGAAAAGAATCAGTATTTTCTAATTAATGAAATTGAAAGTTCAAACAATAATGGTACTGTGTTGATCTATGAGAAAGGAATCTGCAAAGTGGAGCAAAATGTGAGTCTTGATGCAAGAGTTTATTGAAATAGACAGACATGATCTTAGATACTTTTGAATTTTATTATTTTAATTTTAACCGTATTTTCTTAACCCAATAAATTATAATGTAATGCCACTTCTGTGGCAACTACTGCTACTATTACAGTAGAAAAGGGATCCACATATTTTAATTTATTTCTTTAGGAATATTTATCACGTGAGACAATAATCGAATTAAGAAAAAACATGTAGCAATCATAATCATTACGCACTACCTAGGCCTTTCAATGGGGAAATATTATCAGCCAACAATGTAAGCTTCATATTTGTATCTGCGACATTCCCAGAAAATTAGCTTCCCTGTCCTTTGTATCTTTCTTCTCCCTGACATTTCCAAACATAAAATGAGTAAGTGCTACTTTCAATAGCTTATTAATCTGTTTTCTGTGTCTGATCTTATATTTTAACAACCTATTTCACCTAGGGCGATTTGTTCAAAATCAAATCTGGTGATTCACTTTTCAAAAATACTTTTAATTTATATCCTTCACTTACAAGATAAAGTCAAGCCTCCTGTGAGAAGCTCACACATGTTTTCATGATCGGGTTCATGCTTATCTCTTCAGTGCCCCTTTTCCCTCCTGCCTTACACGTCACAATTCAGTCAGATAGAACTGATGACATTTTCAGATTAGAACATCACACCCATTTGTCTTTATCAACTGCTGAGCCTTCTCCACTCCCGGGCTTCTCTAACTCCTTTTCCTACCAAAGAGATTATTTTCATTTAGGCTCAAGGAACCACAAGCTCCTCTGTGGAGATATTTCTAGGGAGACAGGCCTAAGTCCCTTCACAATCTAAGCTCTACCATTTGTAGTGATAAATTCTATTTGTTTGTAGAGTATTTCTAGCAGTACAAGAAACAACTGCATGCCCTAAATGTGTTATCTCAACAACTATATATAGTTAATATTATAATCCTTTTATGTGTGATGAAATAAAACTACAGAAAGTTTAAGATGTTAGTCAAAGGCTTCAGGGCTCTTCAGTTGCAAAGCTGAGCATTCCAATTTATTTTTGGGTGGTTTGAGAGTCCTTTAGATTTAGCATCTCTGCAGATGACTCTTACAATGTACAACACGATAGTTTCCAAGAAGTATCTTCCCACCAACTTTACCAGGGATAAATTAGCACACTCATATTTCACCACAGAACATTATATGTCATTGGGGCTTGAGGAGATAGCTCAGCAACTAAGCATCTTCCTGGCAAAGTGCCAGGACCCAGGTTCAATCTCTGGTGCTACATGCTGTGCAGTCTGAGTTCCATAGTGAGACCTTGTACTAACTAAATAAAAGATTAAAGAGAAATTTTATCTCACTTTATGTGTTTGCTGAATGTTTGATAAACTAAAAAATAATCTACTCTCTGTCCATATTTTTTTTGCATATTTTAATATTATTTTCCAAAGCATAGTTTCCGTGCAGAGCTATTCAGCTCACAAAGGAATACTTTTAATCCAATATTCTTTTATATATTAGCATTTTTCTGAAACTTGACCTGGTTATCCAACAACCACATAGGTAACATTTAGCTTTCAGGTATAAATTTTGTTTTTTTTAATTTTTTTATTTACCTTTAGTAATTTTATTGAGAAACAAATAGCAATGAGACAACTTCAAAACAGATGGGCAGGACAGTTTCAATAACTAATACATTGCATATTGTTGTCTTAGTGGTTATTCACTGTACAAGATGAAAACATGATGTCCCATCCATGAACACTTTTAGAACAATATTTCTATCCTTTGAATTAAGAGAAAGCAGCTGTATATCTATCCTATCTATTTTGAATATACAGATAACAAATGGTGGTTTATTTGTATCCCCTTTATTGTTTAATTTTGTCAGAGAAGGGTATTCAATTCTCATTCAAATATTGTAGGTGCATGAATTCAGCAAAATACTCCAGCATAGTCCAGTAGTCCAACCAAGATTAATGGCTGGTACACATGAGGAATGGATGAAAAAGGTGTGGTATTTTTATACAACGGAGTATTACTCAGCTATAAAGAATGATAAACACAAAGACTTTGTATTTAAGTCGATGCCACTTGAAGATATACTCATAAGTGAAATAAACAAAACCCACATGTGCAAATACCATATAGTCACCCTACTATAATCACTCAAAATAAAAATAGACAGGTATAATGTAATTAAAAAGAAAAAGAGAACTTGAGGATTAGACAACATAGAGGGCAAGGAGAAAAGCTAGGAAACATGACAGGGGTAACACCATTCATTTATATGCACAAGATAATTAAGGCAATGATCCTGAGAATCTTCAGCAGGTTTTTGAAACTCACAGTTAATCGGTAGGATTCTCACCCTAACTAACTATATATATGCTGATACCTGTGGACTACACAACTGCACTGAAGTTAGCAATAGTAGTGTCGCAATTGGAATAGCTGTCATTCTGGTCTTCTAAACACATACTGCTTATCACAACATAACAAGCACTGCTATACTGGCTCTCAAGCAAATGTTTGTTTAAAAAAATGGGTAATTAATGAAAACAAGAGACAAGAAAAAATTCACAGGACTGTCCTGTTATGATGCTGTATATGGTTAGATTTCTAAGTTTCTGTGTGAAAATATGTAATTGTTCACTCCTAGTTTTTAACTTTCTTTAATTTTTAAATTTTTTTCTTCATATTCTGTAAGGACTTAAAGTTTGACATTTCAATACTTGATGAAAAATAGCTGTTTCAAGCTATGTCTTAGATGTGTGATATTCAGACAGATAGGGAGGTGAAGCTCAACTGCCTATGCTGCAGGGTAATCATAATAATAAGCGTCTCCTCTGCAGGGTTAACAACCTAAGCTTGCAGAGCAAAAATTAGAGAAAAAGAAGGGCTATGAGGACAGCCAACATTTTGGTCGTAGCCATTCAAGGTCAGTGAAGACTTAGAACATAGGAGAACCTGTACTGTAACATCATGTAAATGATGTCCCAAATTTTCTGATCAAGGATTGTTGGGCACAGAGGAAAGTGATCAATGATGTAGAGTGTACCTAAGGAGAGTCTCATGGAGAGAAAACAATCTCTCAGGCTTTCACAGAGAACAAATTGGTCAAGCAGTGGCTGTCACTCCATCCACATTGCTGACACTGACAAAGGATCTACAAGCAGTGGTACAGGGTTTCAGGATAAATCCTGAGGGGATCTGACCAGCCTTAGCAGGTACAGCAGTTACACTTCTGTTATGTATGTCTTGCTTTATCTTGGTTTTAACAATCCAGCAGCAAAGTATAAAAATGCGGTATACAGACCCTCCAAAGCCCAGGCCCTGCAAGTGTGTGGGAGAGCTTCTGTGCTCCCCCTCTCCTCACCCTCTGGACCTCTCTGGATCAAGCCCATGAGTAAGAACTTCCACTGAGCTCTCGTGACCCCTCCACACTCACCCAAGCGCAGGCCTGCAGAGTGAATGGGAGATCTTCTGAGCTCTGCTGCATCCCGGGACCCCTCCAGACCCAGCCCAGGTCTGGCATACAGATGTAGGATGAAACTCTACAGCTGACGTCCCTGCAGAAAGACTAGGTTCCAAAACCACCCAGCTAATCCAGGAGCAGAAAATCTTACCAGAAGGGCACAAAAAGTTCACCTCCAAGGGCTACAGCAGGAAGGAACTGAGCACAGTAGCCAGACTCAAGCCATACATAATTAAATGAACTCAAACTTAGTAGATATGCACCCAAGATTTAGTAGGTGCTAAAGTTATAACTGATCTACACCAAAGGTCAGAAGACAGTACTATACAAAATGAAAAAGACAAGGAACAAAATACAATTTCAGGTTCTGAGCCTACCCAGAACTAGTTCAGGGGACACTAGCTAAGCTGAAGTCTCTGAATTAATAGGGTCTGAAACAAAAAATCAACTGCAAAAAGGTATAGAGAAACTCATATCAGAATTAATGTCTAAAATAAAAAAAGAAATCTCTGAATTAATACACTCTGAAGTAAAGACACAACAGCAGAAATGTATAGAGGAATTCAGACCAGAATTTATTTCTGAAATAAAAAAGAAATCTCTGAAATAACAGCATCTGAAGTAAAGAATCAAATGCAGAAACGCAAAAGGAAATTAGATCAGAAATAAACTCTGAAGTAAAAGGATTAATAACTGACTCTCAAGAAGATACTGATGAAACAATAGAGGAGATAAGAAAAGTGACAGATTCCTTGAATAAGCAATATAGGAAAGAATTAGATTGCATGAAACAGAGTCAAAGATCTATAGAAGAACTTAAAATTTCAATCACAAGTTTGAGTGAAAATGAAAATAGAGTTTCAGATCTTGAAGACAAAAATAATTCATCTCTTGCAAGATGATGCAAAAGTGAACATGAGACTAATATGCATCAATGAGAAAGGAGTCAATACAAATGATATAAAAATAATATGGGCAGAAGTAATATCAGAAAACTTCCCAAATATAAGGAAATAATCTGACATTCAGGTAACTGAAGCATACAGAAATTCCAAATAACTTCACCACAATTAAAAATAAACCAAGACATGTAATAGTCAAGATCCCACAAATCAAGAATGAGAAAAATATACTGAAAACCATGAAAGAAAAGAAATAGATCACATTTAAAGGAAAACTTATTAGAATAACAGCCGACTTCTCTTCACAAACCATGAAGGCAAGACAAGCATGGAGCAGAGTACTTCAAGTCCTCTATGAAAACAAATTTCAGCCCAGACTACTATAATCTGGAAAACTCTCTTTCAAGTTTAATGGAGAAGCAAAATACTTCCATGACAAAGAACAATTAAAGAATTCCATGATTACTAACCTGACCCTACACAGAATACTAAAAGAAGTTCCAAACTCCACTAAGGAAAATAGAAGGAACACACTAAATAGGGCAAACAATAAAACACAGGAAAAAAGGAGTAAACACCAGTGGGTAAATAACATGTTAAGCATAAATCAACGTATCTCAATTATAACCATCTATGTAAACTGACTCAATTCACCAATTAAGAGAAATAGACTGGCACAGTGGATTAGGAAACAAAATCCAACAACATGCCATATACAAGAAACACACTTAACTGATAAAGAAATTCATAGGCTGAAAGTCAAAGGATGCAAAACAATACTACATGCCCCAGCACCTCAGAAAAAAGCAGAGTTAGCAATCCTGTTCACAGACAGTCTCAACTTCAAACCAAGAATGATCAAATGAAATAAAGAAGGCCACTATATACTGGTTAGGGGAAAAAAATTCAAGAGTAAGAGGTAAGACTCTCTTAAGTAGCAGAAGTGAATCACGGTGCAGAACAAATGAACCTAGTGGACATATACAAGTGTTCCACCCAACTGCAGCTGAATATACATTTATTTCAGCTGCATATGGGTCATTTTCTAAAATAGACCATATGCTGGTCCATAGCTGATGTTTAACTATATGCAAGAAAACAAATTATCCCATGTGTATTATCTGACCACAGTGCAAGGAAACTGGAAATAAGAGAGAAAGAAAACAGAAAAACATGAGAAATACATGGAAATGAAAGAACACCCTACTCAGCAACACATGGGTCACAGATGAAATTAAACAAGAAATTCAACAATATCTACAATTCAATGAAAATTCAAGCACAACTTATCAGAATTTATGGGATGTGACAATAGCATTTTTTAGAGGGAAATTTATAGCTGTGAACTCACAGATTAGGAAAACAGAGGGAACAAATAAACACCTTAATGTTGCACATCCAACATCTAGCAAAGGAAGAGCAAGATTAGAGCAGAAATTAATTGAATTGAGACAAAGAAAACATTTCAAAGAAATAATGAATCAAAAAGATGGTTGGTTGAAACTTTAAATAAAATTCAAAAGTCCCTAGCTAACCTCATGAAAAAGAAGAAAAAAAATTCAAGCACAAGCAATAAGGAATGAAAAGAGTGTAATCACCACAGACACAGTGGAAATTCAGAAGATTATTAATAGCTACTTTGAGAATCTTTAATCTCACACACAGATGAAATGGACATTTTCCTAGACAGGTACAAATTACCAAAAATGAACCAAGAAGATATAACTCAGTAACAGCCAATGAAATAGGAAATGTAATAAAAACCCTACTGACAAAGAAAATTCCAGGTCCTCATGGATTTACAGATGAATTCTACAAGAAATTTATGGAAGATATAGTCCCTATAGGCCTCAAACTCTTCAATCAAATTGAAAAGGAAGCAGTCGTCCCAAAATCATTCCTGGAGGCAAGTATTATACTGATATGAAAACCAGGGAAAGACACAACAAAAACAGAAATATAGGCCAATCTCCCTCATGAACATAGATGCAGAAATCCTCAATATAATCCTAGCAAATAGAATACAGCAAATCATCAAGAAGATCATACACCATGACCAAGTAGAATTCATCCTAGGGATGCAAGAATGGTACAATATATGCACATCTATAAATCTAATACAGTATATCCGTCAATAGAGCCAAATCTGAAAACCACATGATCATGTGAACTGATGCAGAAAAGACTTTTGATAAAGTCCAACACTTATTCATGTTCATAGTCCTACAGGAAATTGGAATACATGGCCTCTACTTCAATCTGATAAAAGCCATCTATGACAACACAACAGCTAATATAATTCTAACTGGGGAAAAACTGAAATCTTTTACTCTCAAATCTGGCACAACACAAGGATATCCTCTTTCACCACTCCTGTTCAATATAGTTCTGGAATCATTAGCTAGAGCCATTAGAGAAGAGGGAGAAATATAAGGAAAAAGAATAGGTAAACAAAAAGTTAAATTATAATTATTTGCAAATGATGTGATCCTTTATTTGGAAGACCCAAAAAACTCCACCAAGAAGCTACTAGAAATGATACAGAAATTCAGTAGCATAGCAGGATACAAAGTCAATACTTAAAGTCAATAGCATTCCTCTACACAGATCACAAACCACTGAGAGGGAAATTAGAGAAAGAACACCTTTACAATAGCACCGAGGAAATAAAACACCTTAGAATCACTCTAACTAAAGAAGTCAAAGATCTTTCCAAAGAAAATTTCAGTACTCTGCAAAAAGAGATTGTAGAGGATTTCAGAAATTGAAAAGATATTCCCTGCTCCTGGATAGCAAAAGCCAACATTGTTAAGATGTCCATACTGCCAAAATTGCTGTACAGATTTAATGTAATCCCTATCAAACTACCAACAATATAACTCCCAGACCTGGAGAAATTGTTCCTAAAATGTATATGGCACCACAAAAGACCTAGAATAAAAAAGGTTATGCTGGGCAACAAAGACAAGTCAGCAGGCATTACAGTTCCTGAAATGAAATTATACTGCAAAGCTACTGTGATAAAATCAGCATGGTACTTGCAATGAAATAGACCTGATGATCAATACAATACATTAGAAGGCACAGGAGCCTCTATGGACACACTCAGCCACCTTATCTTTGACAAAGGGGCCAAACATGCTCACTGGAAGAAAGATAGCCTCTTTAACAAATGATGCTGGAAAAACTTACTCTCTGCATGCCAAAAACTGAAACTTGTCGCAAGTCTATCACCATGCACTAAGCTAAAGTCAAAATGGATTAAAGATTTAAACATTAAAACAGAAACACTCAATCTCCTGGAAGAGAAAGTAGGAGGAACTCTTAAGATGTAGGGGTAGGCAGAGCTGATGAACAAAAATCAAGTCACACAGGTAATAGTTGTAAGAATTAACAACTGGGACCTCCACTTCTTGAGCAGTATTTGCATATCAAAAGAAATTGGCAACAAAGTGAAAAGACAACACACAAATTTGGAAAAAATATTAACTAATGAGCACCCAGTGCAGAATTTGAGAACAGAAGAAAAATTTTGCTCAATTTTTTTTTTTTTTTTTTTTTTTTTTTTTTTTTTTTTTTTTTTTTTTTTTTTTTGTGAAGGGAATTGTTTGCAAACAGAACCATTTGTGGACTAAGAGTATACATTATTCTTCAGGAAAGATTTTGAGATAAATTTAAAACTTCATATGCAGCATAAGGCTACTAAATGTGGAGGCAATAAAACCCACAATTTCATGAAAATAAAAAGAATTATAAAGTAAAATCTGGCCCTACACTAGGTGCTGCTAGGATCAGGGCTGTATGATCACTAAATTAGTCCACAGATTGGTGCGACCTAGTTCTGAGTATGACTTAGGGTGTCCCACCCTAGAGGTGAGCATGACCTTCCCCAAGAATGTGTAGTCTGAATAAAATGTAAGAAACAGAAAGAACGCTAGCAGTGTTCTGTGACCTACAGGTTGCTACTTCGTTTGTTTTCCCATCTGCTTGCCATGAACTGTTTCTCCTCTGCTGTCCCTATCTTCCATGCCCAGCAAGCTCTGGACTGAAACCTCTACAAACCATAAGCCAATGAGACCTTTCTGCCTTCATCTTTGGGTGTCTGATATTTTGTTTTAGCAATGAGAAAAGTAATGAAGACAGAAACTCTAGAAGGAAACCCAATGCAAGGCTTTCTTTTTACACTTAGAGCAAGTTTTAACTAAAGTCTTAGTGCAGTTTGATGCTAGAGTAAATGCTTGGCATGCACAGTGTCCTGGGCTCGATTTCCAACACTAAAAGAAAAATGTCACATTTTAATAACCAATATCATAATTTGCTATAAAATTATATGTTAATATACTTTCAAGTTATATATTTGGAGAAAGCAAAGCAAATGATAATATTTAAATTATGCAAGTAGAACTTCCACCTCAAATGGTATATTAACAGAAGGATGTACTTTTTAATAAGTGGAGTATAATTGCCAAGATAGGTAGATCTTTCTCCATTATCTCCATCTCTATCTCTGTCTGTCTGTTTCTCTCTCTCTCTCTCTCTCTATATATATATATAATTATATATAATCCATTATATTATATATAATTACATATAATCTATTATATATCTAATTATATCTAATATATATATATATATATATATACATATATGTAAAATCTTATGGTATACGTAGAGAACAATATAATCCATTCTTGTGTGTCCATATGGTATATGGACAGATGTATATCATATACTTGTTTATTTGATGAAGTTGTATATCTGAAAAAGTAGGCAAATACTTTTCTTGCATAGTCTTCATGTTAGTATTTGAACAGCTCCAAATTACTTAGAGACAGCAATGACAATATTGAAGTCTAATAAATAATGTGCATTTAAATAATTCAAACTTCTGCCACAAATAATCTATTGCCTCATATTGGCAATATACTACCTTACAGAACATTTCCAGATATTCAGTACTTTAAGCATTGTAAGTATGCCCATATGCTGCATTTTTAATGTCATAACTCTGGAATGAATATATTATGCAACAGAAAAATATAGAACCTCCTTGAGTACCACCTTTCATTTTATAGAAATACTCATGGCAAAGGAAAATGTTTCTTCTAAATTGCAAACACACACTTAAGTCAGAAAGAGAGAGAGACAATAAGAGAGAAAGGAGAGAGGAAAGAGAAGAGAGGAGAGAAAAAGAGAAGAGAGACAGAGAGACGAGAAGAGAAGAGAAGAGAAGAGAAGAGAAGAGAAGAGAAGAGAAGAGAAGAGAAGAGAAGAGAAGAGAGAACTTTACTTTATTCCAATTATTGAGATTTTAGCCAGCTTCTTGTACCTGATTAAGGCAGATTTCATATTTCCCTCAGTTTAACTAGACTTCAGGTAGTTTTCCTCACTGTGACCTTCTGACCACCTTTTCTTAGAACATTGCTTCAGAAAGTTTGTTATTTCCTTGTCTGTTTCAATGATACCTAAAACATTTCCAACCTGCTTGTCAATTTCGCAGTCTACTACGATCATTATCAAGAGGCTGAGTGCCATTATGTTGAAATATAATCATGAGCAACGTTAGCCTTCCTGTTTCCCAGTCTTTGTGGGAGTGCAGAAGACTAACTTTGACAGGTAAATTGCATATAAATTTACTCTGTATTAATCAAAGAGGGAAAAGATAAATAACAATAACCGTAATAGATATGTGAAGCACTTACTATGAGAGGGTCACAAACACAATGTAAAAGACTAAAATGTTGCAAAACATTTTAAAGCAGAGATAAAAAGATAGAGTACTATTCATATATTGCTTCAAAAAAATTGTGGGGTTTTTTTGTACTGGAACAACTACTGACATGTTCTTTCTTACTTGTTTTCTATTAAAGAATGCACAATAAATTTGTGTTTTGAATGAAGAAAATTGCTATGACCAGAAATTACCATAAATCATATTTATTGTAAAAAGCTTTTCCATTATATATACTGAAATCAACCAAACATTTAGTCACAAAGTAGATATTACTGTATTTAATAAAGTAAAAATGAAAATGTTAAACAATACATGACCTTAAATCACTATAATAATTACATACATTTTAATAAAACAAATTGGAAATAAATGAAATGAATATGCACAAGAGTTTTAAAATCATTAAAGAACCATGCTCTAGAATAAAAATATCAAGTAAACTAAGAACTGTTCTATGATATGGTTTTGATAACAGTGAGGATTATTAATATTTCCAGGCTTTAAAATTTTATTATCAGCATAGTATTTCATTTAGGTGACAGGAATATCTCTATATTTTGCATAATTTTTTCTTTCATTTTCAGAAAAATCTATAAGTAATTTTTCCATTTCCACAGTTCTCCACAGTCTTAGATTCCTTGTTATTTTTCTTGCAATTTAACACATCCATCTTCCTAGATGTATGAGAATAAGAGCATATTGCTCTACTTCTGATAATCTTCAAACCAGTTAATTAAAAATATCAATGGAATTTAAATTACATGCAAGAAATAATTCTGAAGAGTTTGGCTTTATTCTTTCAAGAGAAAGAAAAAAACCTAAATTTATAGGCACTACTGAAGGAAAATGAATATAATTTCAGTTAAATAGGAATTAGTGTGTGTGTGTGTGTGTGTGTGTGTGTGTGCGCGCGCGCATGTGTGTGCATGAGCGCGCATAAGTAAGAAAATAATTAAAAATCCTGGGAACGTGAAGGAACTCAAAGAATAAGAATGAAGATGCTGAGCAGGTTACTACATAAGTATGAGAAGGGCACAAGAAGCCAAAAAGCTATGGAGTACAGAACGAGAAGTGCTCAGCTACCAATTACTAGAGCCTTAAATGGACAGTCAATCCCGGCTAAGGCAAAGGTCTGACTATCAGTAAGATCAAATATAAGAATCCACCAAACAAGATCATATAATCCTGCTAACAAGTGTCTTCTAAAGTTTATAATAACACACATTCAGGAACCAGTGTTAGGAGAATTGATAGAGAATGGAAGAAAAAAAGAACTTAGAAAAAAGGCAAACATACAGAATATTACTGAGCCTACCATGATACTGGTTCTGTATTTTCTCTGTTGGACTGATTGTTATCCTTTAAGTTTACTTTTTGTTTTATTTTGGGAAGCTGTTTAGAATTCTAATAATAACAGAATTAAATATTAAATACATTATTATTACTTTTAATTATGTATTTAAAATACACACTGTCACTGTGTATTTTACAAAAGACAAAGTTATTAGATAAATAGTGTTAGGACATGAAATTAACAATCTCATGCGTAGAAACTAAAATTAACATTGATGCTGTGTATTATCAACCTGAATTGAATTGATTACTATAATTAAATATTCACCCACTTTTGCTAGATTTCTTTATTCATATTTCCTAAATGAAATATTCTCTAAAGTGACACAGAAATGTCTCTACAGACAGAAGGAGCATGAAATGACAAACCTGAAAAAAAGAGTGAAATTCATGTATTTAAGGACAGGACCCTTTAGGAAAAGGAAAAATCTTAAAATGTGTGAAATGTTTCTCTCTTTTTATATTTTGCCCACACAGACACTAGTTCAAACTTGTTATCATGAGGGTCATAATCTTTTCTTTTGTCAGAAAGAAAGTAATGAAAACAGAAAGACTAAAGCAGTGTATTACCACTTTTCTGAGCTAGATAGGGTCAATCGGTGTCAAAAGAGACAAGAGCAGACACCAGGCCAATCTAGCTTATCAGAATGATCATTGGGGCCCTGAAATGAAAGCCTGTGACAGCACCAAGAAAGAAAGGAAGAGAGAAGAGGGGGAATATTGCAGTATTGACTTGAATGTTTCAGAATAGCCAGAAGGTTCCATGGAAACCTAAGGTCAATTATTTTAATATCTTGTGCTTATACTCTACTTATCTGTTCTCTCATCAAATTTTCTTTATTTTGAGATGAATACTCATCAACATAGCTGTGCCCTTTCCCACTAAGACCAAAACATCCTTCCAGTTAGTATTTCTTTTTTTTTTTTTTTTTTTTTTTTTTTTTTTTTTTTTTTTTTTTTTTTTTTTTTTTTTTTTTGTCATTTTTGAGACAGGGTCTCACTATGCAGTTCAGGTGGGCCTTAAGCTCACTTTGTAGCTCAGGCTGGTCTCGAACTCACAACAATCCTCCTGCCTCAGCCTCCCAAGTGCTGGAATTACAGGCATGCGCCACCACGCCCAGCTACAGTTAGTATTTCAATATAAAATCATTTCAATATAGAAGAAAGTAGAATACCAAGAAATATCAAACAGAAATATATACCTCATAGATCTATCAACCAAAATAAAATTTGAGAAATAAACTGAAATCAGAATGGATCAGAGACAAAAATATTAACACAGAAACCCTAAATCTGCTGGAAGAACAAATATGCAGAACATTTGAAGACATAGTTGTAAGCAAAGATTTCATAAACAAAGCCAGTCATTTAGGAGACAATGCAAGGAATAAAAACTAGGATCTCAAGCTATTAAAAAGCTTTTGCATAGCTAAAGAAATCACCAATAGAATGAAAAGACAATCCACATTGTGGGAAAGAATTATAGCCAGTTATCCTTCAGACAAAGAACTTCTATCTAAAACATATAAAGAACTATAAAAGATCAGGCTCTCAAATTTGAAGACTCAATGAAAATGTAGGTATCTGAGATGCATACACAACTCGCAGATGAAGAAATACAAAGGAAAAATAAATATATGGAAAAGTGTTCAACATCACTGGTTATTAGAGAGATGAAAATTAAAACAATACTGAGATTCCATCTCACTCCAGAATGGCTGTCATCGAAAAATTTGGTAATAAAGTAACAAAATAAATTTTAGAAATGCAGAAAAATTATAAAGGTTTTGAGGATATAGATGAAATTAATGTTTCAAAATGAATATCTATGCCAAAATAACATATAGGGCATGGGAGATAGATCAGTGGCATAAACACCTGGCTAGCAAGTGCAAGGTCCTGAGTTCTATCCCTGGTGCTAAACAAACAAATAGTACTTAAGAAACATGTAAAATTCTATATTTTATTTATCAGTATTTATCATTAAAATTTAATTTCAAGTAAAAATATTAAATGAATTAAAATAATGAGATATATAACTTCTCATTTAATGAAATCAATGCTAATAAAATATTTTTAATATAATTCAGTGTTAATATCAAACTGGCAATTGTTGGCACTGAAGGGCTTTCTTGTTTACTATCAGTGAAATTTGTTGTGAGAATCATTTAAAATATGTATCACCTGCTGCATATGAATCAAGAGATTAAAAGAAGTTCAATTACATGTTGTACCCTACCAGGAATTATTTTCTGAAAACAAATTAGAGATGTAGCCGAATAGCTTCAGAAAAATAACACTAGAGTAGTTCTTTATTTTATTTCAGTAAAATACTAAAACAACTAGTCAGTAATATATGTAGGATTTTGGATAAATATAAATATGATAGAATCATACTGTGATATAGGTAGTTATACAATACAAAACTGTAGAAAACAAATGTATATATCTTACAAAAATTTTTCAGAAGCGTTCCGCAATAAATGTCTTTCTTTTATAACGTGTTAAATATGAAGATTTTTAAAGTAAATATGAGCGAGCTTTCTCTCAGAAGTAGGAAAAGAGAATTAAATTAAAGTTTAAACGTTCTAAGGTAATTGGGGTTAAAAAAAAAAAAAAGGCACTTTACTACAACAGCTTTCCAAAGATATGTCCTCATAATTTAAATCCATTTTACATATCTGTATGCTTGACTTTTTTTTTTTTTTTTTTTTTTTTTTTTTTGGCTGTACTGGGGATTGAACTCAGGACCTTACATTTGCCAGGCAAGCACTTATTCTACTGAGCTATCTCCCCATCCTCAATATTTGAATATTGACTAGTGAAGAATTCCAACAATCATTGCTGGGATGAAGACTGATTTATGAATCATTCTTTTACAAGTAAATGCTACTTTAGCATTGAGAATCAATGAATCTGATGACATACTAAATGATAATGACTATATTTTCTCAGTACACAATTCAGGATTCTAAAAAACAAAAATTATGGATTATAGTTCTTGTGAAATGCCTACTTTCCTGTTTCTCACTTGAATATACATTTCCTTTTTTTTTTTTTTTTTTTTTTTTTTTTTTTTTTTTTTTTTTTTTTTTTTTTTTTTTTTTTTTTTTGCGGAACTGGGGATTGCACTCAGGCCCTTGCACTTGCCAAGGAAGTCCTTATTCCACTGAGCCATCTCCCTGGCCCATGCATTTTCTTATTAATAAAATTATTGCTATATGAAGAAGAATCATTTGTTGATATGAATGACTAAACCTCATAAGATTAATGCCATTTGCGTGTAGAAATTGAAGCACTAATGTGATAGTATTAAGATGTCCCCTATAAGGCTCATATGCTCAAAATAAATGAACTTTGTCATAGTTTAAAGGTTTTGAAAGGGGAGCAATACAATTCAAGACACATTTTATAGTTAATCACTCAAATAATCATATATCAAGAGTGCAGGAAATGCACAGCTCATTCTCTTGGTGAAGAGGTCACCAAAGGTCAGTGGTAGAAGCTAGAAAGTCTGTGCCACCAGGATCAAGGATCTGTGCTAGCAGGCTGAGGGATATCAACTGGAACCAGGAAGCAACACTCAAAGTAAGAACCAGAGTTCCCCCCAAAAGTACCACAGCCTTCCTCAGCAACAGTAAGGCCTCAAGTTCCTCAGCAGTGAAGAAAGCCAATGCAACAAGCTTTCACCAAGAGAATGAGCTGTGCATCATCTTCCCTCTGGAGACAGGAATCAGTGCTCAAGGTGAGGCCAAGAGCTACCCAAAAGTAAACCATAGCCATTCTTAGTGACAAAGAGATATAACTTCTCCTGAAATGAGAACAAACAAGTTCACCAGAAAGCCAGCATGACCAGGTCCTCCAGCACAGTAGCCCAAGAGAACCAGCAGCTTCCAATAGCCCCTAGTAACCTCTCTAGCTCTTCTCCAGTTCTGCCTCATATGCTGCTGGCAATGATCTTCGGGTGGGTCTCTTGCATGCAGAACTATGGTAGTTCAGTTGAGCTGGATGTAACAATTGACCACCAGATGGAAATCCACCACTGACTGTTTCAAGGCTGATTGGATGATGAATGGTCTAACTTCACACTGGATTTAATCTGATAGATTCATAATTTATCAAATTTTTGGATTGTAATGGAAACTTGCAGTAGAAGGAGACACTTATTTAAAGGAAATGCATCAGGTGAGTTTGAGTATCAAGATATTTTGTCTTTAACCCCTGCTTCTCTGGCTTTCTCACTATGCTTTCCAGCTGCTCTGAGGTAAGACTTAGTATTTCATCCCCTTCTGCCTTGGTTGTCTATCTCACCTCAAACACAAAATAATGGAGCCTAGTTATTGGAGACTTAAAGCTCTGAAATCATGAACTGAAACAAATTGGTCCTCTTTTTTCAGATATATTTGCATAGCTGTGAAATAAAATTAGCACAATCCTTATGGATATCACCAGTGGTAAACATTTGTGCCCTGGAAAAGAAATTATCTACCTTATTTCCATTGTCATATTTCTTAACAAATGCTCCTTTCTTAGCAAACTACTTTCTAAAGTATTTTTTATCCTTTTTTTTTTTTTTTTTTTTTTTTTTTTTGGTGATTTAGATGTTGAAATTCCCCAAAATGGATCCCAGACTGGTGGGCCCTGCTACTCCCTGGAGTCACTGCTCCCAAGTCTGCCAAGCGATTGAGAACTTTTGTGACTCTTCCAACCCCTGATCAAGCCAGCAAGACCCAGTGAGTGTGAATGAGAGCTTCCCTGCCCCACGGTGCTCCTTCGGTGAGAGGCACAACAGAGGGGAACCACAGGTTCACAGTTGTACCAGAAGAGCTACAGCAAAAGGAAACTGAACACAACAGCTAGATCCAGGGTAGGCATAACTGGATAATCTCAAACTTGTTAGATCTGCGCCCGAATCTCATTGCGTGCTAAGGTTATAACTGCACCAAAGCTCTACACCAAAGATCAGAGGTCAGAGCTATACAAAATGACAAAGACAAAGAGAAAAATGCAATCTCAGGCCTCCAGCCCACCAACCATAGCCATTCTTAGTGGCAAAGAGATATAACTTCTCCTTCAAGTGCAAAGGACACAACCTCTGCTAAAATGAATGAAATAACAGAGGCAGAAGCAAAGACACAACAGCAGAAAGGTATAGAGGTACTGAGATCTGAATTAGTACATGAAATAAAAAAAGAAATTTTTGAATACATAGAATCTGAAGTAATGAATCAAATCCAGAAATGTATGAGGGAAACCCAAGGCCCACCCAGAACAAGTGCAGAGAACACTATTCCAGCTGAAAGATAAGAATTAACAGCATGGCAAACAAAGAAACAACAGCAGAAAATTAAAGAGGAACTCAAAGCAGAAATAATTTCTGAAATAAAAAAAGAAATCTTTGAAATCATAGCATCTGAAGTAGAGAATCAATTCTGAAAACAAATGGATGAAACCCAATTTGAAA
>PVKA01025326.1:0-33086 GCA_004027165.1 Ctenomys sociabilis
TAACTTGTAGTGATCCTCCTGTCTGCAGCCTCCCAAGGGCTGGGATTACAGGAGCACGCAACAACGCCCAGTCTCAATTGCTGTCTCAGCATGCCCCTGGGGCAGCACCGGCATGGAAGCCTGGGGATTCAATCCCCTGTCCCTGTACCTGCTTATGGGTGCTTTAATCCTCTGAGCTATTTGGCTGGACCTTCATACTGTTTTGTAGAAATCTTCAATGACCTTTTAAATTGGTTCATCTCATATACTTTACACAGTCCTGCATAACTACCATTTTGAGAGCTCTTTATTCTTTATCCAAGACCATACACCAACTTCTTTTGCCTTCTGGGTTATTCTTTCTTATTTTCTATATGCTATTTCTGGAGGTACTAGAATATTTTGAGTTTATGTAACTGAAAAAGATTTTACTTTTAGTTTTCAAAGATGTTTGCTAACTATAATATTCAATGAGGACAGAGTTTTTTTTTACTGGTCCTTTGAATTAATTAGTCTAGTTTCTTATACGCTTGCTCTTTTTTTTCTAATGTGAAATAAGATGCTATTTAATTTTGTTCTTACATTGCTAATATTTTTTATGGATAGTTTTAATTATTTTTTTCTTTATAATTAGTTTTAGACAATTTCATTTTTGTGTATCTTGGTATGATTTCATTCAAATTCTTGTGTAAAAGGTTAATTTTTCTTGGAAATGTGGTGCTATAATTTCAACTATATTCAGAATTTTTATTTTTATTTATTTATTTATTTATTTATTTATTTATTTATTTTTTTTTGTCTTTTTGAGACAGGGTCTCACTGTGCAGTTCAGGCTGGCCTTAAGCTCACTTTGTAGCTCAGGCTGGTCTTGAACTCACAACAATCCTCCTGCCTCAGCCTCCCAAGTGCTGGGATTACAGGCATGCGCCACCACGCTCGGCTATATTCAGAATTTTTAAAACTTTAAATATTTATTGCTTACCCCCCCTTCTTTGACAATTCTAATGATATGAATATAAGTTTCTTGATTATGGCACAGAGTGAACTATTATATGACTGACCTGTAAATTCTTCATTTTTATTTTGGATAATTTTTATTGTTATATTCATTTAAGTTAGTAAACAATTTATTTGCCATGTGCAATCTGTTATTTATCTCATGCTATGTATTCACTTCAGAAATATTTCTCTAAAAAATCACTCCGTCAGCCGGGCGTGGTGGCGCATGCCTGTAATCCCAGCACTCGGAAAGCTGAGGCAGGAGGATTGTTGTGAGTTCAAGACCAGCCTGAGCTACAAAGTGAGCTTAAGGCCAACCTGAACTGCATAGTGAGACCCTGTCTCAAAAAGACAAAAAAATAAAAAAATAAAAAAAAATAAAAAATCACTCCGTCATATCTTTCACATTTCAATATTTGTCTATAATTTTCAATATGCTATATAATTATTGATCTTCAATAAAGTTAATGAGAAAAAAATGAAAGAACTCTAACTCTCAATTGCCTGAGATGCTACAAATAGAACAATGATGGACATATATCAATTGTCAGGCTATGGATTCCTGCAACGCCAAAGGCCCATTCTACACTGTTACCACTACAGAATAAATAAATAAACTTTTGATAAATAATTACAATAGTAGTAGTAGTTCTAGCAATGCAGCAGAAAAATGACCCCAGGCCAGTCTGTTAGCTGCCCAAATGACAGTTCCTGTTGCTGTTCCAGTTGTTTCTGCCTCTTAGAAATGGCTGGTCACTATGATAATGCATATTGTAAAAACCAATTAAAGGCAGTAAAGTACTCTACTTCTGTACTTCTCCTTTACAGACGCTCTACAATCCTCCCTCCCTAGGCCTTTGATGCTGGATATTTTGTAAATGATCCCAGTCACTGTCCATCTATGTAAAATAAATCTGCCTCCAAATTTGGGGCTTTGTTTTGGTGTTTCTACTTGCTGTTGTAGTAATGCATTAGAGGAGTATATGATAAATGTGGGAATTCAATAAAAAGAGAAAAAGATCAATGATCTCTAGTGTGCCTGGAGAGAGTCATATGGGGAGAAAACTTTCTCTCAGGCTCTCACAGAGAGCAAACTGGTCAAGCATTGGCTGTGACTTATCCATATGGATGACACAGACAAAGGATCTTCAGAGTAAGGTACAGGATTACAAGATAAACCCTGAGGGGACTTCACTGACCTCATCAGAAACAAAAGCTACATCTTTTGGTATATAGGTCTTGCTCTGTCTTGGTTTTAACCATCCAGCAGAAAAGTATAAAAATGAGATATACAGTGTGGGGCCATAATAATAAGTTGAGCTGTAAATGACTATAGTCAACAACTTCTTCAGATAACTCACTATATGGTGGAATTATCACTGTGTTGGATTGTGTCACTGAGTTCAGGCACCTAAATTGGTTGAATGACAATGGAGTGCCCATCTTTGACAGGTGCAGACAAAAAAAAAGGGGCATAGAAAGGAAGAATCATGATGTGTGTGTATGGACAGTACAGTTAGGATAAATATGCTGTACTTCTGCATAATTCTATGAGAAGCAAGATTTGCACTAATAGTGGTTGGACACGATATTATGTTGGCTTCTAGTACTATGGACGACCAATAGGAAAATAACAAGGTAGAAAGTATTAATTATTGAATCTGTGATATAATTCAGGTATAAAAAATAGAATGAAAAACAGCTACACTCTCTTAATAACTGATTAGAGACATCTGCTATAATAATGTCTATAAGTATAGTATCATGTATGCACCTTGTACGATACCAAACGTTACGAAAACTGTTTGCAATGTATTAATTTATCGAATCTGTCCTGTTAATTTGTCTTGAAACTGTCTCATTGCTATTTGTTCTTCAATAAAATAAAAAGAGAATTGCTCTTAGTGAGTTGCTAAAATCTTTAGGTTTGTTCAATTATAAATATGCATTTTTAAAAACAAATATACCCGGGCTGGGGAGAGAGCACAGTGGCATAAGTGCTTGCCTGGCAATCACAAGGTACAAAGTTCAATCCCTTGTACTAAAACAAAACAAAACAAAACACAACTTTATTTTAGGCAAATAACCAGAAAGGCCCTTAATTCATGCCACTAGAAAGTACTGTGAGATCATTTGAAACCTCAATATTGATATCTAAGTTGAAAGGGTTTTGTTAACTAGTAAAATTGGATTTTTTTAAAGACATGGTCTTGCTATGCAGTTCAGGCTGGCCTTGAGCTCACTTTGTAGTCCAGGTTCATCTCAAACTCACCAGAATACTCTTGCCTCAGTCTCCTGAGTGCTGCAATTACAGGCATGCACAACCATACCCAGTCTTGGAGTTTCTTTTTTTGTTTACTAGTTAAAGTCACAATTTCATCTTTGAAAATTAGTCTAGTGATTACATAAAATGCAGATTTTGGTTAAACTGGATATTTATCATTACATGCTGTTTAAGATTTAAAAAGTTGAGTTCAAGAAAATAGTCCATTAATTACTATTACTGTTCAATGGGCTCCTATAGAGTGGTCCACTACTCCTCAGCAGTTGTGAAGGTTTCCATTTTCTCATAAATGAAGTGATTATACCCATCGTTGAGCTTTATTAATACAGGAGAGTTTTAAATCAGGGAAAACAGGTCTGTACATTCTGTAAGATTAAGAATTGCAAGGCTAGACGTGGAGACATGTAAATGTCTACACCATGAGCATATCATGGAAGTTTGTGGAGTTTGATCTGGCAGGTTTCATGGGCAGGATTCTTGGTATCAGGCCCTTTAGGTTGTGTGTAGTTCCTGTGATACCCAAACACATTCACTGCTCTTAGACATATGAAGAACCAAAACTTGATCCTCTGTCATTCAATAGAACAGCAATGTGGACCTAATCACTCTTAGAGAATTAGCTGAAGGATCTCTGAAAATTGGAGGAAGGAGAAAGGGTATCTCATGGGATCAAGAAAAAACTGATTGTGACCATTCAATGTAACATGTGGGGTCTGTAGTAAAGGCTGAGGGCTTAGAGATCATTAGGTTGAGGTTCCAAAATGTCTATGAATTCCTTGGGGAATTCCAGAAGTCACCTGGGAAATGGAGTGGAAGAGTAGACTTCTTGAAATCAATTTGGATATCTAAACAAGCATAACCTCATTTAGTTGAGCTGTAAGGGGAAATTTATTACATACCATTCACCTTGACAGCCTCAAAACTTAGAGATGGAAGTTCTGCTTAATTATAGTAATTATCTCATTTTGAATTCTTAAAAATCATTAGAAGTTATGAGGCAAATAAGTCCAGTCTAAATACCTCTTTCCTCTAAAAAGGTTTCTGATATCTCTTTTGATCTTTATTATTATAAAACTTTTGAATTTTATACCAAGAAGGTCTGACTTGCCGATAAGCTTGGACCGATACCTGCCAGACATTTTCATCATACTGGGAGCAGCATACGAGGATCTCTTGAAGGAGCATTAGGAAGAGTCCCCAGGAAGATGCCAATACAAGCACGTCCTGATACTGAAAACAGCAAAGCTGGAGGAGGCAGTGATTCTTGGTAAAATCACTTTGTTACCAGTATGGTTAATTTTGTGCATTAATTTGATTGTGCTAACGATTGCCAAAATGGGCAGTAAAATACTATTGTTGGAGTATCTATGGAGGTTTTCTGGAGAAACTCAGCATTTCAGTTGGAGACCACAAAAGTCAAGGCTCACCAAATTTTCACCTGAATTCATTTAAAACTGTATTGTGGGCCCGGGAGATAGAACAAGGGTTCAATCTCTGGTCCTGCAAACAAAACAAAACAAAACTATATTTATTCACTAAAATACATTGAATTCTATTCATTTAAAATTCCTCTTTCATCTTCACAGAAAAAGATGGCTGCTTCATTTAAGATTAGAATGTATCCCAAACATTGGCAAGGATAATGAAGATAAAGGGTTAAGATCCCCAAACAATTCCATCACTGATTTTGAATGCTTCCTTGGAAAAAGACATTCAGACATAATGGTAGCCTGGGGCTGAGCAGGGTCAAATCGCAAGACTTGTCAGGTTACTCAAGGAGAGATAGAGCAGGCATTGGAGCCACTGCAGTCCACTGGCAGAAAGAGTCCAAGCCATGGCCTGAAACTTTGCCAGAGGCTGAGAGAGTGGATACCAGAGGGGAATCCAAGGAGTGGAACAAGAAGTTAGGAAATGGAGAAAGCACCCAAAGCAACAGGAAACAGGAGCACAGGAGTCATGCCTAGGGGTAGATTCATTGCTCTGGTGTTATGGGAAATACTCCCCTGGCCAATATACTTTAGTTTATTAGCTGCCCTGGTAACAGCGCCTGTTGTAGTTCTAGTTGCTCCTGTTTCTTAGAACTAGCTGGTCACTATAATGCACACTGTGTAAACCAACCCCCAACTGACAAACCAGTCTGCCTCTGTTCTTCTTGGTTACTTAACAAACATACTTAACCAACTTACTTAACCATAAGCCCTAGACTACTAAGAGATTGGTACCTAGTATTTTGGGAATGATCTCAATCAGTGCCCATCAACATAAAATAAATCTGCCTCCTGGGTGTTGTTTCAGTGTGTCTGCTTGCCATTGCATGGACAGCACGCCTGGAGCAAGACAATGTTTCAACAAACTCTGCAAGCATGCATTCACCACACAGTGAAGTGAAACTATCTGTACCTGATATCACACAACCCCAATACAATTTTATACCCCTAAGAATACAGAATTTGGCCATGGAGACAGAAGTTTCAGGGTATGAGTTACTAGTCATAATGAGTAACTGGTCCATATCTTAGATCTGTTTCTATCCAGGGCCCAGCCACTGCCTCAGTGAAGCAGAAATCCTGAAAGAACCTGGAAAGTATGATCCAATTCTAGACACCATTCTATCAGAATGACAAGTGGTCACCAAAAAGAGTGTGGAGTCTAGCATTGTGTAGAGCAGAAGTTGAAAGCATTCTCTGAAAGCATATAGGACTTTGGTATTAAAACTCTGAATGAGGGAATGATTATGGCAACTTATTTAGATTTAAGCATCTAGATAAAGAGAACTATCCCCAGAATTACCATATACAGCTCACTGATCTGAGGAAACCAAATGGTGTCTTCATGTATGTGACTGTCATTTGGTTAGTGGCAAGTAACTTGTATTTTAGTGTTCTTGAACTTGTATTTTAGTGTTCTATGAAAAGCATGTGTCCCTTTACTTTTATTCAGAGTTATTTTACATTGATGCTGAAAATCCATATTCTCAGAGTATTTTAAAAAACTGAATTTTTAGACTTTATTACTCATAAAAACTAGAGGCGTGAAATCTCAAAAAAAAAGAAGGGCAAGAGGAAAAGTAAGTATAATATGAACAACAGAGATGAAAGCTCTACTCAAAGGGGATTTTCTTAGTCACTTATCCTCTTGGCATGGTGACTAGAGGCTTGGACTGTGGAGGATACTATGCAGTAGCAGTAGGAGTTGGCCAGCCTTTTTAAGATTTGCCCCTCCCCTGCCTTTTACCCCAAACTATTGTGATGCTATATCATCACTTGCACTTTTTAAATCTTTTATATCCCTAGCCAAATATATATTAGGATCTTAAACCTTTGGTCCTTAAATTTCAGCTCTTATAACTTGCAAAATAAAAATAATATTTATAGAACAAAAAGAAACGTCAAAATTAAATCAACCATTCTATATATAATAAATGCTTTAATTTTTTGTTATTTATAATTACTGGAAGAAAGGAGTGAAATGCTTTTCAGGGAAGGAAGACTTCGCATTAGCAACTGACCTTGTTGGAATTGTGATCCTCATTTATTCATTACAGACACTGAGTCAACAGATATGAGTGACAGTTCAAATGGAGGAGTGAAAGTCCTGCCACCTGTGACATTTTATGAAAAGATGGCTTTTCATCTGAGATAGAACTCTGTAGAGAAAAAAGAATGATAACTAAGAATGAAGTCTGTGAGTATAGTAGGACTCAAATATTGTTCTTATGTGTGTATTTGCTATTTGTCCTTAGTTTAATTTTCAAATTATGTTTTATTAGTATATATTAATGTTAAAAAATGATAGGGCCTATTTGGGAAACCCATACATGCATCTAACACATTAGCAATTTGAATCTCATTACCCACTCTCCCTTTCTTCAACTCTATCCTCTTGCTTGGCTCTTTCCCTATCTCTAGAAGTTTACCTCCTGGTTTACTATGTCTGCAACACTTTAATTACATATCTGTGTTAGTTACATTTTTCTCACTGTTGAGGCAAAATACCAAGCCCCCAAAGTGTAAGGGGGAAAGGTTTATTTGGCTCACAGTTTTAGAGGTCTCAGTCCATAACACCTGGCCCAAAGGCATGGTGGATGGGAAGTAAAGAGTTAATAAGGTCCACAAGGCAGCGAAAGCAACAAGATGTATGCATATGGGGGAGACAAGCCTCTTTCTGTCCCTTATATTTCTAGTCTACCAGGTATAGATCAGTGCAAATCAAATTAATGGCTGTGCAGTAGTCATACAGCCTTAATACCAGGATCCTTAATTATATATTCTAAATTCAGTTACTTCCAAAAAAACAAAAGCCTAATGATCACATGAGGCACTGTGGAGACATCCAGGTGCAAACTATGGCATTTAGCACCTGTCCCCTGAAAGATTCAGGCACATCGACTCATACAAAAGACATTTAGTACATCTCCAAGAACAGCCAAAGTCCAATCCACATTGCTCAAAAGTCCAAGTGCAAAATTACTTCTAGATTTAAGGCAAAATCTTCACTGTAAACCCCTGTACAAATGAAAAGGTTAAATATTTCCAACATCCAATGGCACAAAATAGACATTTTCATACCAAAAGTTACAAACAGGAGGATACAAAGGAATGGGACAAACACAACTCCAAAATCCATCAGGGAAAATATCAAGCCATATAGTTCTATGTGAAAAATTTGGGTGATCTATGACAAGTTTTGAACTTAGGGCTTAAATAGCTGTACCCCACAGCACTGCTAGTGGTTGAAGCTCTCATGGCTTCTCTCTGAAGCCAGACCTGCTCCCTCCTGATATGTTTTCTCAGATGATTCATGATTCTAGCTTCTACAAAATTTTGGGTTCTCCATTTGTCTCAGCCACTTTTCTCTCATTTTGGGGACACAAAACCTGGCACATAAAGTTAAGGAATAAAAGGCTTATTTAATTCACAGTTTGAGGAGGTTTCAATCCATAATGGGTTGGATCCAAGGCAGAGTGGCATTGCTGAGGGACAACTGTTCATGGTGGTGGAAGATACAAAAGCAACAGAAGCAAAATGAGGAGAATGAGCAGGCTACTTGCCCTATGGGGGATCCTTTACACCTTAGGATATAGAATTGCTTTGTCACTTAGTTCAGCTTCTGAACTTCTCAAATTGATACAATATATCCACTATTACTATCAGCCACTTATGAACTTGGCAACCAGACATAATTTTTTAAACCACTTTCAGATAGAAAGACACACTTATTCTTACTATTTCACAACTTTTTTTTTTTTTCAAAAAAAGAACACAAGCTAGTGAGAGAAATAAAAGAGCACTAGGGGCCAGGGAGATGGATCAGTAGAACAAGCACTTTCCTGGCAAGTGCAAGGATCTGAGTTCAATCCCTGGATCCACCAAACATAAAAAATAAAACAGCACCAGAAACAATACAAGATTGTAATTAACAAAGCATTAGGAATTCAACAATGGTTGCTGTATTACACAATGCTATCTTCAAATTAGCTGTCATATTACAAAATATAAATGTGTCAAATGTATTTAGAGAGAAAAAACAACAAAGAATTTATATGAAATTCAAAAAAGGAAGGAAAAGATTCAGAGTGTAAAAAAGTAAACATTGGTGAGTGAGAACTTCCACAGAGCTCCTGGGGCCCCTCCAGACCTAAACAAGCCCAGGTTTCGCGAGTGTGGGGGAGAACTTTAGAGATCTGTGTGCCAGCTGAACCTCTGTGAACCAAGCCCAGGTCTGCCGTGTGAGTGAGACATTTCTCTGCACACTCAGGACACCTCCACATCTCCAGAGCCAGCCCCAGCCATCTCCTTGTGAGAGAGAACTTCCACCGCTCATTCGAGACTCCTCCATCCCTGCCCAGGTCCAGGCCACGCAAGTGTGTGGGAGAGGTACTGCACTCCACTGAGCCCACTGGACCTCTCCAGACCAAGACCAAGCCCACCTGTGAGTGAGAACTTCTGCCATGCTCTCGGTCCCAGCCAGACATGTCCAGGCACAGGCCAGTGAGTGTGTGGGAGAGTTTCTGTACTCCCCTGTGTTTCCTGGACCCCTTCAGAACCAGCCCAGGCCTGACATACAGCTGAAGTCCCTGCAGAGAGACTAGGAGCCAGAACCACCCATCTAATCGAGGAGCAGAACATCTTGCCGGAGGGGCACAACAGGTTCAGAAGGAAAGAGGGCTGCAGAAGGAAAGAGCTGAGCACAGTAGCCAGACCCCAGCCAGGCACAACTGGTTGAACTCAAACTTAGTAGATCTCCACCAGAATGGTAGAAGGTGCTAAGGCTATAACTGTACCAAAGCTCTAAACTAAAGGTCATAGGACAGTGCCATACAAATGACAAAGATAAGAAGAAAAACACAATCTCAGGTCCCGAGCCCACACAGAACAAGTGCAGAGGAAAACAACACAGATGAAATTTCTGAATTAATAGCATCTGAAATAAAGAAAAAACAGCAAAAAGGTATTGAAGAACTCACATCAGAATTAATCTGTGAAAAAAAAAAGAAATCTCTGAGTTAATAACATCTGAAGTAAAAAAAAAAAAACAGCAGAAAGGTATACAGGAAGAAAGATCAGAATTAATCTCTCAAATAAAAGGGTAATCTCTGAATTAATAGTGTCTGAAGTAAACAATCAAACTCAGAAATATATACAGGAAATAGATCAGAAATAATCTCTGAAGTAGAAGAATTAATAACTGCTTCTCAAGAAGACACTGATACAAAAAATAAAGGAGATTTGAAAAGTGATGGATTCCTTGAATGAGCAATACAGGAAAGGAATAGATCACATGTAGCAGAGGCAAAGAGATATAGAGGAACTTAAAATTAAAACCACAAGCTTATAAAACCATTTGAGTGAAAGTGAAGACAGAGTTTCAGATATTGAAGATGTTGCCATAGCTAGTGAAAAAGCAAGAAAAAAAAATCACTTAAAAACAACTAGAATGCAGGAAAAATAATTTGTCACCTCAAGGTGATACAAAGATGAATGTGAGACAAGCATCAAAGAGAAAGGAGTCAATATAAGTGATATAAAAATAATAAGGGCAGTAGTAATAGCAGAAAATTTCCCAAACATGAGGAAACAATCTGAAATTCAGATAACGGAAGCATACAGAAAGCCAAATAATTTTGACGCAATTAAAAATACAATGAAGCCCCAGAGACCGGTCGGAGACAGTGTGGCTGACTCCAACATCTTCCTCGATCCCGCCCACGCCCGCCCAACCCCAGAGACCGGCCTGAACAGCGGCTAACTCAACCAGCCTCCAGGATGCTGTCCATGTGGCCCAGCCCCAGACACCACCCTGAGACAGAGGCTGACTCCAGTGGCCTCCTGGATCCCAGCCCAAGCTCTCCCAGAGAGTGGGAATTTGCACGACTCAACAGGCTTCCCAGATCAGTGAGTGTGTGGTGAGTAGGAGGGAGAACCATTGGCTTCTTCCCATGCACGCTACCCAGATCCTCACCCGCATACCCTACAAGCCAGTGACCAGCCTGAAACCTCAGGACCCATTCACCAGAAACTCCCCGGATCCCCTGCCCTAAAGCCTGCTGACCGGTGGGAATTTCCCTGATTCCCTGGGCATCAAAGTTCAGTGAGTGTAGAACTCCAGGCCCGCCGTGGTGGAGAGACATTTCCCAGGGATTCCCTCCACCCCCACACCCCAGGGCCCGGTGAAAGCCCCAGGCCCACCATGCCAAAGAAACATTTCCCAGGGATTGCTGAACCCACACCATGGCCCCAGACCCAGCGCAGGCCAGGCTGGAGTAAGAACTCCAAGCCAGCCACGCCGGAGGGACATTTCTCAGCAATTCCCGGTCCCACCCCACAGCCCGAAACCCAATGCAGCCTGGCCTGTGAGTGAGGGCTCCAGGCCCGCTGCACAGGAAGGACCTTTCCCAGCCTTCTCGGGTTCGGCCTGTAGACCTGGACCCAGCACAGGCTGGCTGACCCAGTACAGCCTACCCAGTGAAAAAGATCATCCACTATCATTTTGGGAGCCCAGAAGACCCACCAAAGCCCAGGCCCACCCACCTAGAGAGAGACCTGCCTGAAACAGGAGGGTTGACCACGGCAATTTTCTGGATCCTCGCCCCAAAGTCAACCAAGATAGTGGAAATTTTCATGACTTGCTCTGCACTCCAGTTTGGTTCGTGCTCGCCTGAACAGGGAACCAACAGACGGAAACCACAGGAACTGCAGCAAAAAGGAACTGAACACAACAGCTAGATCCAGGATAGGCATACCTGGATAATCTCAAACTTAATAGACTGGCACCCAAATCTCATAACAAGCTAAGGTTATAGCTGCACCAAAGCTCTACACCAAAGGTCAAAGGTCAGTGCTATACAAAATGACAAAGACAAGGGGAAAAACACAATCCCAGACCTCGAGTCCATTAGTAAGGGCAGAGGACACTAGCTCAGCTGCAGTGAATGAATTAACAGATACAGCAGCAAAGGAACAACAGCAGAAAGCTATAGAGGAAATAAAATGAGAAGTAATTCCCCAAATTAAAAAGGAAATATCTGAATACATAGTATCTGAAATAAAGAATGAATTCCAGAAACATTGGGGAGAAAAACAATGCTCACCCAGAGCAAGTGCAGAGAGCACTATTCCATCTGAAATGTATGAATTAACAGCATCTGAAGCAAAGACACAAGAGCAGAAAGATCATGAGGAACTCAAAGCAGAAATAATTCCTGAAATCAAAAAAGAATTCTTTTAAAAAAAGAATTCTTTGAAATAGCATCTGAAATACAGAAACAAGTCCGGAGATATACAGAGGAAACCCTATTTGGAAGAAACACTGCAGAAAAAGAATTAAGAACTACCTCTAAAGAAGAAATGGATCAAAAAATTGAGGAGATCAGATATATGATGGATTCCTTGAACGAGCAATACAGAAAAGAAATAGAACAAATGAAACACAGTCAAAGAGATATAGAAGAACTAAAAATATCAATCATGAATCTACAAAACCGCTTGAGTGAAAGCGAAGACAGAGTTTCAGATCTTGAAGATGCCAGTGCAGCTAGTGAAAAGCTGAGAAAGGATCTCTTAAAAGCAATACCCACTTATCTCAAAAGCATAGACCAACCAGACATAAAATTAGCAAGGAAGTTGCAGAACTGAACCAGAGCTTGGAATAAATGGACCTGGTGGACATATACAGAGTGTTCCACCCAACTACAGCTAAACACACATTTTTTTCAGCTGCACACAGGTCATTTTACAAACTAGACCACATACTAGTCCAGAGGTCATGCGTAAGTATATGCAAGGGAATAGAAATTATCCCATGCATATTATATGACCACAGTGCAACGAAACTGGAAATAAAAGACAAAAGAAACCAGAGACACCCGCTAAATCCATGGAAACTAAACAACTTTGTACTCAGCAATCTATGTGTCACAGAAGAAATTCAACAAGAAATTCAACAATATCGAAAATTCAATGAAAATTCAAGTACAACTTATCGGAATTGGTGGAATGCGATGAAAGCAGTTCTTAGAGGGAAAATCATAGATATGAACTCACACATTAGGAAAACAGAACGGGAACAAATTAGCACCCTAATCTGGTACCTGCAACAACTAGTAAAAGAAAAGCAAGCAAAACCCAGAGCGCAAAGATGGGAAGAAATTATAAAGATTAGAGTAGAAATTAATTGAATTGAGATGAAGAAAACAGTTCAAGGAATCCACAAATCAAAAAGTTGGTTCTTTGAAAAACTAAATAAAGTTGATAAGCCTCTTGCCAACCTCATCAAAAAGAGGCAAAGGAAAATTCAAGTACAAACGATAAAGAATGAAAAGGGTAAAATTACCACAGACCCAGTGGAAATTCAGAAGATTATCAATGGTTACTTCGACAATCTCTACACTCACAGAATAGAAGACACCAAAGAAATGGACAGATTCTGCTAAAGGTACAAATTACCAAAACTGAATCAAGAAGATATAACAACTCTCCATAAGCCAATAACAGCCAACGAAATACGAAACGTAATAAAAAGCCTACTGACAAAGAAAAGTCCAAGTCCTGATGGATTCACAGCTAATTTCTACAAAAAATTTATAGAACATATAATCCGCACACTCCACAAACTCTTCAAAGAAATTGAAAAGGAAACATTCCTCTCAAAATCATTTCTGCAGGCAAGTATTATACTGATTCTAAAACCAGGGAAAGACACAACCAAAAACGAGAACTACAGACCAATCTCCCTCATGAAAAAATACTCAACAAAATCCTGGCAAATAGAATACAGCAAATCATCAAGAAGATCATACACCATGACCAGGTAGGATTCATCCCAGGGATGCAAGGATGGTTCAATATTCAAAAAACTATAAATGTAATACACTATATTAATAGACTGAAGTCTAAAAACCACAGGAGCATCTCAATTGATACAGAGAAAGCTTTTGATAAAGTCCAACACTCATTCATGTTCAAGGTCCTATAGAAAACTGGAATAGATGGACTCTATCTTAACTTGATAAAAGCCATCTATGACAACCCAGAAGCTCATATAATCCTGAATGGGGAAAAACTGAAATTTTTTACACTTAAATCAGGTACAAGACAAGGATGTCTTCTATCACCCTTCCTATTCAATATAGTCTTGGAATCCTTAGTAACAGCCATTAGAAAAGAGGGAGAAATAAAGGGAATAAGAATAAGTGAAGAAGAAGTTAAATTATCACTATTTGCAGATGACATGATATTTTACTGGAAAACCCCAAAAATTCCACCAAGAAATTACTAGAAATGATTCAGAAATTCAGTACCATAGCAGGATACATAATCAATACTCAAAAGTCAATAGCATTCCTCTACACAGATAACAAGCACACTGAAAGGGAAACAAGAGAAACAATACCTTTTACAATAGTACCGTGGAAAATGAAATACCTTGGGATTCACTTAACCGAGGAAGTCAAAGATCTTTTCATGGAAACTTACAACACCCTAAGAAAAGAGATTATAGAGGATTTCAGAAAATGGAAAGACATTCCATGCTCCTGGATAGGAAGAACCAACATCGTGAAGATGGCCATACTCCCAAAATTGCTGTACAGATTTAATGCAATCCCTATCAACTGGCACCAACATACCTCCCAGACATAGAGAAAGCATTCCTAAAATTTATTTGGAACCACAAACGACCTAGAATAGCAAAGGCAATCTTGGCCAATAAAGACAAAGCAGGAGGCATCACAATTCCTGACTTGAAATTATACTACAAAGCCACTGTGATAAAATCAACATGGTATTGGCAACAAAATAGACCTGAGGATCAGTGGAATAGATTAGAAGATGCAGAGGCATCTTCAATCACACTCAGCCATCTGATCTTCGACAAAAGGGCTAAACAAGCTCACTTAAAGAAGGATAGCCTCTTTAACAAATGGTGCTGGAAAGCTTGGCTTTCTACATGCCAAAAACTAAAACTTGACCCAGCTCTATCACCATGCACTAAGTTAAAGTCAAAATGGATTAAAGATCTAAACATTAAAATAGAAACACTCAGTCTCCTGGAAGAGAAAGTAGGAGGAACTCTTGAAGACATAGAGATAGGTAAAGCGTTCATGAACAAACATATATTTGCATGAGAAGCTGTTGAAAGAATCAACAACTGGGATCAACTCTTCGTAAGGAGCTTCTGCATGTCAAAAGAAACTGTCAACAGAGTGAAAAGACAACCCACAAACTTTGAAAAAATCCTAACTAATAAGCAATCAGACCGAGGTCTGCTGTCTAGAATATATAAAGCACTAAGATATAACTGGGCCCTCAAATTTAAAGACCCAATTCAGAAATGGGCATCTGAGATGAATGCATACTTCTCAGAGGATGAAATTAAAGAAGCCAATAAATATATGAAAAAATGCCCCACATCACTAGTCATCTGTGAAATGCAAATAAAAACAACACTGAGATACCGTCTCACTCCAGAAAGAATGGCTATCATAAGGAAGTCAACCAACAACAAATGTTGGAGAGGTTGTGGGGAAAAGGGAACACTTCTCCATGTTGGTGGGAATGTAGACTGGTACAACCATTGTGGAGATCAGTGTGGAGACTCCTCAAAAAGTAGGACTAGAAATCCCATTCAAGCCGGCTATCCCCCTACTGGGAATTTTCCCAAAGGAACTGAAAACATTGTATCATAGTGATATATGTGTGCCTATGTTTACAGCAGCACAATCTGTGATAGCAAAATCTTGGAAACAACCATGATGTCCATCACGTGAGGAATGGCTGAAAAAGATGTGATATTTCTATATAGTGGAGTATTACTCAACTATTAAGAATGATAAGCTTGAAGCATTTATACTGAAGTGGATGCCACTTAACATATACTCATAAGTGAAATAAACCAGACACACGTATGTAAATATCGTATAGTCTCCCTAGTATAAGAAGCGAAGAGCAGAATTACAAATGGAAACGTACAAGTAAGAACAATTGAGTCAGATAAGGCAAAGTGAATGGCATATGCTGCAGGATACTAATCAGCTTTTTTTCTGGATGGTTAACAACCTAAGTTCACAGATCAAAATCGGAGAAATAGAAAGAAAGAATCGAAGAAATAGAAGAGCCAGCCAACATTTGGCCTTAGCCTTTCAAGGTCAGCAAAGACTCAGGACATAGGAGAACCTATAGTGCAACATCATGAAGCTCAGGTGAGCTCCAAATTTTCTGAACAAGGAGATTATGGAGCCGCAGAGGAAAGACATTGAAGTTCTATAGTGTGCCTGGGGAGAATCACATGGAGAGAAAACTTTCTCTTAGGCTCTCACAGAGAGCAAACTGGTCAAGCCTTGGCTATGACTCATCTACATGGATGACACAGATGAAGGATCTACAGAATAAGGTACAGAACTACAAGATAAACCCTGAGGGGACTTCACTGACCTAATAAGAAACATAAAGTACGTGTGTTGGTATGTAAGTCTTGCTCTATCTAGGTCTTAACCATCCAGCAGAAAAGCATAAAAATGAAGTATACACCATGGGGCCATAATAATAAGTTGAGCTGTAAATGGCTATGGTTGACAACTTCTTTGGATAACTCACTGTTGTTGTGGAATGCTGGATTGTGTTGGATTGTGTCGTCGAGTTCAGGCACCTAAATTAGTTGAATGACAATGGAGTGCCCACCTTTGACAGGTGTAGACAAAGGAAGGGGTATAGAAAGGAAGAATCATGATATGTGTGTATGGACAGTACAGTTGGGATAGATAATGCTGTGCTTCTACATAATTCTATGAGAGGCAAGATTTGCACTAATGGTGGTTGGACAGGATATTATGTCGGTTTCTAGTACTATGGACAAGGTAGAAAGTGTTAATTATTGAATCTTTTATGTAATTCAGGTATAAAAAATAAGATATGCAAACAGCTACACTCTCTTAATTTACTGATAAGAGACATATGCTATAATAATGTCTATAAGTATAATATCATGTATGCACCTTCTATGATATGAAAACATTATGAAAGCAGTTTGCAATGTATTAGTTTATCAAATCCTTCTTGTCAAGGTATCTTAAACTGTCTCATTGATATTTGTCCTTCATTAAAATAAAAAATTTTTAAAATAAATAAAGAATAAAAAATAAATAAAATATATAATTTGATAAAAGTAAAAAAAAAAAAATACAAGGAGACAAATAATAGTTAAGATCCCAGAAATCCAGCACAAAAAATACATATTAGAAACCACTGAAGAAAAGAAACAGATCACATTTGAAGAAAAACTGATCAAAATAACTCATGACTTTATTTCACAAACCATGACAGCAAGAAGAGAATGGAGCAGAGTACTTTAAGTGATATATGAAAATGAATTACAGCCCAGACTACTTTACTGTGCAAAATTCTACTTCAAGTTTCATGGAGAACTGAAATTCTTTCATGACAAAGAACAACTAAAGATTTTCATGATGACAAAACCAACACTACACAGACTACTAAAAGCTGTTCTAGAGAGGGACCAAAATGATAAGAACTCCAGGAATGAGAACAGAAGGAATCCATCAAGTAGGGCAAACAATAAAACATAGGAGTAAAAGAAGTAAGCAATAGCAGATGAATGACGTGTTGATTGTATATCAATATATCTCAATTATAACCATCAATGCAAGTGGACTCAATTCAACAATTAAAAGAAACAGACTGGCAAAGTGTATTAGGAAACAAAATCCAACAATATGCTGTGTATAAGAAACACACAACTCATAAAGAAATTCATAGGCTGAAAGTCAAAGTGTGATAAACAATTCTAAATGCCCCAGAACCTCAAAAAAAATAAGGATAGAAATACTGATCTCAGACAGTCTCAATTTCAAAACAAGAATGCTCATACAAGATGAAAAAGGACACTATATATTAGTTAGGGGAAAAATTCAAGAGGAAGAGATAGCACTCATAAATATCTATGCACCAAGCACAGGAGCACCCAACTATATAAGACAAATCTTAGTGGTCATGAAAAATCTACTACCCAAAACCATAGTCTTAATAGAAGAACATAACATCCCTTTATCTCAAAAAGATAGGCCAACCAGACTAAAAGTTAGCAAAGAAGTAGCAGAACTGGACCAGAGCTTGAAAGAAATGGACTTAGTGGACCTATACAGACTATTCCAGTGAAGGACAACTGAATATATATTTTTTTAAGCTACACATGGGTCATTTTCTATAATAGACCACATAGCGATCCATTCGTCATACTTAAGTATATGCAAGAAAACACAAATTATCACGTGCATATTATCTGATCACAGTGCAATGAAATTTAAAACAGACAAGATAAGAAAAGCAAAAAAAAAAAAAACAAAAACCATAAATACATGTAAATTAAACAACAACCTACTCAGCAACCACTGGGTCACAGATGAAATTAAGCAAGAAATTCAACAATATCTAAAATTCATTGAAAATTCAAGCACAACTTATCAGGATTTATGGGATGCAATGAAAGCAATTCTCAGAGGGAAATTTATAGCTTTTAACTCACACATTAGGAAAACAGAATGGGAACAAATAAACATACTAATGCTGCACCTCTAACATCTACAAAAGGAAGAGCAAACCAAACCTAGTGCCCAAAGACAGGAAGAAATAATAAAGATTAGAGCAGAAATTAATTCAATTGAGATGAAGAAAACATTTCAAAGAATCAATGAATCAAAAAGCTGGTTCTTTGAAAGACTAAATAAAATCGATAAGCCCCTAGCTAATCTCATCAAAAAGAAGAAAGAAAGAATTCAAATACAAGCAATAAGGAATGAAAGGGATATAATCACCACAGACCCTGTGGAAATTCAGAAAATTATTAATAGCTACTTTGACAACATTTACTCGCACAGAATAGAAGACAGAGAAGAAATGGAAAGGTTCCTAGAAAAGTAAAAATAACCCAAACTGAATCAAGACAATATAACAACTCTCAATGACAATAACAGCCAACGAAATAGGAAACGTAATAAAAGCCTACTGACAAAAAAAAGTCCAGGTCCTGAGGGATTCACAGCTGAATTTTACTAGAAATTTACAGAAGATATAATCCAAAAACTCAAGCTGTTCAATGAAATTGGAAAGGAAGTGATTGTCCAAAAACATTACTGGTGGCAAGTATTATACTGATACCAAAACCAGGGAAAGACGCAACTAAAAAAGAGAACTACAGGGCTCTCTACCTCATGGACATAGATGCAAAAATCCTCAATAAAATCCTAGCAAACAGAATACAGGAAATCATCAAGAAGATTATACTCCTGACTGGTAGGATTCATCCCAGGTATGCACGGATTGTTCGATATACATATCTGTAATACACTATATCAATAGAGTCAAATCTAAAAACCACATGATCATCTCAACTGATGCAGAAAAGGTTTTAACAAAGTCCAACTGTCATTCATGTTCAAAGTCCTACAGAAAATTGGAATATATGGCCCCTACTTCAATGTAATAAAAACCATCTATGACAACCCAATGGCTAATGTAATTCTAAATGGGGGAAAACTGAAATCTTTTACTCTGAGATCTGGTACAAGACAATAATATCCTCTATAGCCCCTCCTATTCAATATAGTTCGGGAATCATTAGCAAGAGCCAATAGACCTAGAGAGAAATAAAAGGAAAAAGATTATGTAAAGAAAAAGTTAAATTATCATTATTTGCAGATGACATGAAACTTTACTTGGAAGACCCAAATCTCTACCAAGAAACTACTAGAATTGATGCACAAATTCAGTAGCACATCAGCATACAAAGTCAATACCCAAACACACTGAGAAGGAAATTAGAGCAATAATAACTTTTACAGTAGCACTGCAGAAAATGAAACACCTTGTAATTGATCTAACTAAAGAAATTTGATCTAACTAAAGATCAAAGATCTTTTCAAGGAAAATTTCATTACTCTGATAAAAGAGATTTTAGGGGATTTGAGAAAATGAAAAGATATCCCCTCCTCCTGGAAGGGAAGAACAAACATTGTGAATGTGTGCATTGTCCCAAAATTGCTGTACAGTTTTAATGCAATACCAATGAAACTACCACCAACGTACTTATCAGACTTACAGAAATCATTCCTAAAATTTGTTTGGAACCAAAAAAGATATAGAATAGCATAGGCAACCCTGGACAACAAAGACAAGTCAGGAGGCAGTGCAATTCCTGACTTGAAATTATACTACAAAGCTACTGTGATAATATCAGTGTGTTATTGGCCACAAGATAAACCTGAGGATCAGTGGAATACATTCAAGGATATAGAATCCTCCACAAACACACTCAAGCACCTGATCTTTGACAAAGGGGCCAAACATGCTTACTGGAGTAAAGATAGCCTCTTTGACAAATGCTACTGGAACAACTGGATCTCTGAATGTCAAAAACTAAAACTTGACCCAGGTCTATCACCATGCACTAAGCTAAAGTAAAATGGGTTAAAGATCTAAACAATAAAACAGAAACACTCAGTCTGATGGAAAAGAAATTAGGAGGAATTCTTGAAGACATAGGGTTAGGTACAGAGTTCATGAACAAAAATCACATCACACAGGTTATAGTTGAAAGAATTATTAACTTGGACCTCCTCTTATTGAAAAGTTCTTCACATCAAAAGAAATTACCAAAAAAGTGAAAAGATAAACCACAAATTTGGAAAAAAATCTTAGCTAATAAGCACTCAAAGGTCTGCTCTCTGTAATTTATAAGCAGCTAAACAATATTAGGGCTTCAAAATTTATATTTTTTAGTTTTTGTTTTTTATTTTAGTCTATTCTATTGAGAGACAAATATCAATGAGATAGTTTCAAAGCTGATTAATAGGACACTTTCAATTATTAATACATTTTACATTGTTACCTTCTTAGTGGTTATCCGTAGTATAAGAAGCAGACAGGATATCCTGTCCAAACACTATTACTACAAATCTTTCTTCTCATAGAATCAAGCCAAAGTAACTGTATATCTATCCTAACTATTCTGTATATACAAATACAAAATGGTCCTTCCTTTGTATCCCCTTTTTTGTTTAGTCCTGGCTGAAATGGGTATTCTATTGGTATTTAATACTATAGGTGCTTCAAGTCAGCACAACACTCCAACACAGTCCAGCAGGATACAATAGTAGAGGGTTATCCTCAGGAGTTGTTGACTAGAGCCTGTTACAGCTTAGCATATTAATATGGCTTTACTTTATATAACTTGTTTTTATACTTTTCTGAAGAATGGTTAAGACCAAGATAAAGCAAGACCTGTATAATAAGAATGTAACTTTTGTATATGATAAAGTCAATGAAGTCCTTTCAGGATCTATCCTGTAACCCCGTACAGCACTTTGTAGATCCTTTGTCAGTGTCAGTCAGGTGAATGAGTCATGGCCATTGCTTGACCAATTTGCTTTCTGTGAAAGCCTGAGAGAAAGTTTTCTCTCCATGTAACTCTCCCTAGGAACACTATACATTCATCGATCACATTCATCTGTGGCTCCATAATCACCTTGATCAGGAAATTTGGGGCACACCTGAATTACATGATGTTACAGTACAAGTTATTCTGTATCATGACTTCACTGACCTTGAAAGTCTAGTACGGCCCCATAATTTAAAGACCCAATCCAGAAATGGGCATCTGAGATGAACACACACTTCTCAGAGGATGAAATTAAAGAAGCAAATAAATATATGAAAAAATGCTCCATATCACTAGCCATCCATGAAATGCAAATTAAAACAACACTGAGATACCATCTCACTCCAGAAAGCAGGGCTATCATAAATCAAGAAACAACAAATGTTGGAGAGGCTGTGTGTAACAAGCAACCCATCTCCACTGTTGGTGTATAAGTAGCCTTGTTGCAACCATTACTGAAATCAGTGTGGAGACTCCTTAAAATCTAAGACTGCAAATCCCATTCAAGCCAGGTATACCCTTCCTGGGAATTTTCCCAGAGGAACTGAAAACATCATATCATAGTCATATGTACCTATGTTTATAATAGCACAATTCGTGACATACAAATCTTGGAAACAACCAAGACACCTGCCAGCTGAGGAATGAAAAAGATGTGCTATTTTTATACAATGGAGCATTATTCTGCTATAAAAAATTATAAACTTGAAGCATTTACATTTAAGTAGATGCTACTTGATGATATATGCATAAGTAAAATAAACCAGAAGCACATGTGTAAATATCATATAGTCTCCCTAGTATAAGAAATCAAAAGTAGAAATACAAATATATATTATATAACCCAATGGAAAGGTATAACACAATTAAAAGGAAAGTGAGACCTTCAGGATTAGACAATGAATAGAGGACAGGGATAAAATCTAGGAAACATGAGAGGGGCAAAGCCAAACATTTATATGCACAAGATGGGTAAGGCAGTGTTGCTGAGATCTATCAGCAGGTTGTTGAAACTAGCAGTTACTTGGTACGATTCACACCCTGACTAACTACATATGCTGATGCCTGTGAAGTAAGCAATTACACTGATGACATCAATGTGAAATGGTAGGGTCATGCTTGAAATGCATGTTATTCTGGTCTTCTAAATATGTACTGCTTGCTATGACATACCACTTATGGCTAGACTGTCTCTCAAATAATTTTTTAAAAAACAGTAATAAATGAAAAAAGAGACAAGAAAATAATGTCAAAGGACTGTCCTGCTACAATGATGTATATGGTAAGATTTCTAAATTTCTGTGTAAAAATATGTAATTGCTCATACATATTTATTTATTTATTTATTTATTTATTTATTTTAGTCTCTTTGAGAAAGGGTCTCACTATGCAGTTAAAGCTGGCCTTAAGCTCACTTTGTAGCTCAAGCTGGTCTTGAACTCACAGCAATCCTCCTGCCTCAGCCTCCCGAGTGTTGGGATTACAGGCCTGGGCCACCATGCCTGGCTTATGCATATTTTTAACAATATTTTTAAATTTTTTCCATATTCTGTAGAGACTTAGAATTTAACATGTCAATACTTGATGGAAAATACATGTTTCATTTTATATCTAATATGTTTGATATTCAGACAGATAGTGAGGTTAAACCCAACTGCATATGTTGTAGGGTTATAATAAGCTTCTCTTCTGGAGGGTTAAAAACATAAGTTTGCAGAACAAAAATTAGAGAGAGAGACAGGCTTCAAGGACAGCCAACATTTTGGCTCTAGCCTTTCAAGGTCAGTTAGGACTAAGGGCATAGGTGAACCTGTACTGAAACATCATTTTACTCAGTTATGTCCCAAATTTTGTGATCAAGTAGATTATGGAGCCACAGAGGAACATGATCAATGAGGTAGAGTGTGCCTAAGGAGCGTCACATGGAGAGAAAACATTCTCTTAGGCTTTCACAAAGAGTAAATTGGTCAAGCAATGGTCATGACTCATCCACATGGCTGACACTGACAAAGTACCTACAAGGTGAGGTACAGGGTTTTTGGATAAATCCTGAGGGGACTTAATTGACCTTGTTTGATACAAAAGTTACATTTCTTGTTATAGGTCTTGCTTTATCTTATTCTTAACCATCCAGCAGAAAAGTGTAGAAACACAAAATAAGAAAAGTGATTACATGTTAATATGCTAAGATGTGGAAGACTCAAGTCAACAGCTTCAGACATTGTCAGTCCTGCAGATAACCCACTACTATTGTGGACTACTGGACTACATTCGTATGTTTTCCTAAATTCTTGCACCAACCATATTTATTTGGCAATGGAATACTCATCTCTGACAGAACTAAACAAAAAATATAGATATAAATGAAGGAACATTTTGTATCTGTATACATAAAATACTTAGGATAGATATATAGCTACTTTTATTAATTTATTGAGAAGAAAAAGTAGTAGTAGTGTTTGGACGGGGTATCATGTCTGCATCTTTTGTTATGAATGAGTACTATGAAGACAACAATATGCAATATATTAGTTGTAACTCTCCTTCAGCCTGTTTTGAAGCTGTCTTATAACAATTTTTTTCACTGAAATTAATAATAAAAAGAATGAAAAATAAACAAAATTTGAGTGCACATCTACTAAGCTTGAGTTCAGCCAATTGTGCCTGGCTTGGGTCTGGCTACTGTGCTTTGCTCCTTCCTGCTGCAGCCCTTGGAGGTGAACCTGCTGTACCCCTCTGGCGAGATGTTCTGCTTCTGGATTAGCTGGGTGGTTTTGGCCCCTAGCCTCTGCACAGCCTTATGCTTCAGAATTTCACCCCAGGCTTGTATGCCAGTCTTGTGCTGTGTCTGGAGGTGTGCAAGGGGCACAGGAGAGAGTGACGCTCTCCCGAACAGTTGCAAGGCCTGGGCTTGTGTGGGTCTGGAGGGGTCCTAAGAGTGTGGTGGAAGTGGAAGTTCTCACTCAGAAGTTGGGCTTGGGCTGGCTCAGGAGGGATGGAGGGGACTTGAGAGTGTGTCAAAAGGTCTCATTCATGTGAATGACCTGGGCTTTGTCTGGAGAGCTTTTTTTTTTTTTTTTTTCTTTGTGGAACCAGAGATTGAATTTGGGCCCTTGTGCTTGCCCATCAAAATCTTTTCTTTAATTTCATCTGTGACCCACTGGTTGTTTAGGAGGTTGATATTTAATTTCCATGTTTTGCTCAAGCTCAGGCCGAGTGAGTGTGCTTCTTGCTTCCCTGCGCCGGCGGGACCTCTCTGGTCCAAACCCAGGCATGCTGTGTGAGTGAGAACCTCTGCTACGTATGCCCTCAGGACTTCTTCACCACTTTGGAACCCCCCACCGCCACCCCAAGCCCGCCTAGTGAGTAAGAACTACTGCTGCGCTCACGGAAACCCCAGATCCAGCCCAAGTCCTATGAGTGTTTTGGAGAGCTTCCTTCTGTCCTGAGTCCCCTTGTCCCATTCAGACCCAGCCCACGCCTGGTATATAGGCTTGAGCTAAAACTTTGGCTGCTGTTCCTGCAGATAGAGAAGGGCATAGAACCACACAGCTAATCAGGAGCAGGACGTCTTGCCAGGGTGGCAAAAACGTTCACTCCCAAGGACTGCAGTAGGAAGGAGCTGAGCACAGCAGCCAGACCCAAGCCAGGCACAATTGGATAAATTCAAACTTTGTGCATGTACAGCCAAACATCAGTAGGTGCTAAGCCTATAACTGTATCTAAGTTCTCCAACAAAGGTCAGAGGGCAGTGCTATACAAAATGACAAAGAGAAAGAGCAAAATGCAATCTCTGATCCCATGTCCACGCAGAAAATGTGCAGAGGAAACTAGCACAGAAGAAACTGGGAATCACATGGCTGAAATCTCTGAATCAATAGGGTATGAAATAAAGAATAAAGAAACAACTGCGGAAAGGTATAGAGGAACTCAGATCAGAGATAACCTCGGAAATAAAAAAAGAAACCTGTGAATTAATAGCATCTGAAAGAAAAAATCAGATGTTGGAGAGGTTGTGGGAAAAAAGGAACCCTTCTCTAGTGTTGGTGGGAATGTAGACTGGAGCAAGTATTATGCAAATCAATGTAGAGACTCCTTAAAATACTAGGACTGGAAATCCCATTCAAACCAGCTATCCCTATACTGGGAATTTTCCCATAGTATCTAGAGACTTCATATCATAGTGATATATGTCTACATATGCTTATCACACCACAATTTGCTATAATTAAATCTTAGAAACAACCAAGATGCCTATCACCTGAGGAATGGATGAAAATGATGTAGTATTTTTATACAATGTTACTTAGCTATGTATTATGATAAACTCAAAGCCTTCATATTAAAGTGGATGCCACTTGAAGATATACTCATAAGTGAAATAAATCAGACACATATGTTTAAAGATCATATAGTCTCCCTAGTATAAGAACACAGAAGAAGAAATACAAATAGAAAGGTATAACTCAATAAAAGGAAAGTGAGAACTTGAGGATTAGACAATGAAGAGCGAGCAAGAAAAAAAGGTAGGAAACATGACAGGAGCAAAGCCTTACATTTGTATGTACAAGACGCATAAGTCAACGATTCTGAGAATCTTCAGAATGTTTTTGAAGTTAGCAGTTAATTAGAAGGATTCTCACACTGATTAACAATATATGCTGACACCTGTCAACTAAGCAACAGCACTGAAGATGGCAAAGTGTAATAGCAGGGTGATGCTTGGAGTTCCTGTCATTTTGATTCTCTGAGTACGTGCTGCTTGTCGTGACACACCAGTTGCTGCCCTGCTGTCTCTCCGATAGATGTTTGTTTAAAAAGGGAGAGCAGGATGAATGAAGGCAGGAGACAAGAAAAGTGTTGTTGCAGGACTGTCATGCTACAATGCTATATATGGTTAAATTTCTAAACTTTTTGTAAAAATATGCAATTGTTTATTTCTATTTTTTTTTTTACCATTCCTTAGTATTTTAATGAGCCCCTTGTCCAGTAGCTCAAGCTACCAGGACACAGGCCCCCCCAACACCCTTAATCTTCTCCTCAGCTCTTCTGCTGAAGAATTTGGCTTTCATGATGACAGGCTGCTTTGGGAGCTTTCCCTTCCCAAGAACTTTGTAGTAGCCCGATCGCACTACATCAATGATGGGAGCTACTCCAGTCTTGTTTTTGGCAGCATTTGCTCTTGTCTGCTCACTGACCAATGTCCACAATTTATCAAGGTTGACAGTTGGGCAGAAGCTCTGGTTTCTCTTTAAGTGGTAATGCCTCATACCAACCTTACCAAAGTAACCTGGGTGATATTTGTCGAAGTTGATCCTGTGATGATGCATGCCGCCAGCATTACCCCGGCCTCCGGGGTGCTTCCGGTGCTTGCCGATGCGGCCATGGCCGTGGCTAACATGGCCCCGAAGCTTCCGAGTCTTCCTTAGTCTGGAGGGTATGTCGGCGGCCGAGACGAAAAGCTATTTCTATTTTTTTAAATATATTTTAATATTTTTCTTCATATTCTGTAGGGACTAAAAATTTAGTGTATCAATATTTGATGAAAAATATCTGTTCCACGTTATGCCTAAGGTGTTTAATGTTCAGACAGATAGTGAGGTTAAGTTTAACAGCCTTGTTTGTAGGGTAATAACAATAAGCTTTTTTTCTGAAGGGTTCACAACCTAAGTTTGCAGACCAAAAATTAGATAAAGAAGGGCTGCAAGAACAGCCTAAATTTTGGCCCTGGTGTTTCAAGGCCAGTGAAGACTCAGCAGATAGGAGAATCTGAACTGTAACATTATGTAACTTAGTTGTGTCCCAAATTTTCTGATCAAGGAGATTATTGGGCCATGGAGAAAAGTGATTGATTATGTAAAGTGTGCCTAAGGAGAGTCACATGGAGAGAAAACTTTCTCTCAGGCTTCCACAGAGAGCAAATTGGCCAAGCAATGGCCATGACTCATCCACGTGGCTGACACTGACAAAGGATCTGCAAACTGCGGTATACCTTATTACATACAAAAGCTACCTTTCTTATTATATTTGTCTTGCTTTATCTTGGTCTTAACCATTTAGCAGAAAATTATAAAAATGAAGTATGAAAAGTAAAGCCATATGAAAATGCTGAGCTGTAAAATGCTCAAGTCAACAATTTCTGACCTTGGCAGTCTTACAGATAACCCACTACTATTATGGACTACTGGACTATATGGAATATTTTGCTGAATTCATGCACATACAATATTTAAGTGACAATGGAATACCCCTTCCCTGACAAGTGATTTGGCATTTGTTTTCCATATACGTTTTTTCTTCTTACAATTTGATTATAATGTTTTACAGGAAAGTTCTTTTTTTTTTTTTGGCTATGTCAATTTGGTTCAAATGCCATCTTTTACCCAGCATACCTTTCTTTCTCCAGTTTTAGGAGTTTTTTTAAATACAATTTCAAAGAATATAATTTAAAATAACTATCCTACTTTTTAATGCCTTCCTAATTGTTTTCTTTTACATGTATTCTGTATTGTTCATTCTTATCTGAATGTTCTATCATTTCCACACTGAATTCAACTTGTGATATTCTTTCCCATGATTGATCCTGTTAGTGAACTTTCATTTGAGTTTGTTATTTGACCTTTTTGAGAGCTTCATTTTAATGATTTCTGCTTGATTTTTTTTCTTAAGAACTTCTGTCTCTTTACTGCAATTGTCTTATATCTTTCATTGTCTTCTTTATTTCACTCAACTACTTATTTAACTTTTCTTTGATCTCATTGATTATTTAGTTATTTTTTTTCTTTATATTCTTTTTCTGACACTTCTGCTTCAATATCTGTGGGTTTGGATTTTGGGACTTCTGTAATTTTGTGTGATCTTGTTGCTTTGTTTTCTGCTTTTAGACATGTCTCTTTGTTGAGGTCTGCAGCTCATTTGGGAATATCTCCTCTACTATGTTTGGGCTTCCTTTTGGTAAGTGGCTATCATTTTATAATGTACCCCTGATTTGTGGGTTATGTATACCAGTGAAACTTTCCATTAAATCTTTTCTTGATAGTAGGCCACATTCCCAGTGCTGCTTTGGGAAGAGAGAGTAAATACTTTAACATCAGTGCTTAGAAAGCTATCCATATATTAGCACATTAATGAGAATTCATTTTAAAGATTGTTACTATTTTGCTACCACACAAAAATAGAGAAATAAAACGTAGCATCCTATAGACAATTGTTTTCCATCTTGTCCTCAAATTCAGAAACCTCCTGCTTCAGCTTCCCAAGTAACTGTCACTTCAAGATTTTTTTTCTTTTGGTTTTTTAAAAATATTCATGAATATCAATCTTGCTTTCTTTCTTTGTTATGGACAGAATACCCAAGAGAATTTTACTTTGGTCACAGATTTTAGAGAACTTAGTCCACTGCTGGGTTGCTCCAAGGAAGAAATAGTATCACCAAAGTTTCTGGCAGAGGAAAGTTGTTGATGTCATGGCAGCCAGGAAGGGCAGGGGAAGGAAGAAGACCCTGCCACCCAATGACGCCCCACCCAACCCATAGCTAGACTCCAGCTCCTGACACCAACACAACTGTTAGTTCATCTCCACAAAAGATGTGCCCTCCTGGTCCGGTCACCTTCCAGATGCACAACACTATATCATAGCAACATCATGGCTATGGAGGGTTCTGTTGTATTCATGAATCACACATTCATTCAGTTATCTATCAATGGACCTTTTAGGTGTTTTTGTTAATAATCATACTCTTATGAAAATTCTTGGTACATATACTCTAGATTATACATACAATACTTTTTCTAAAGCAATACTTCTGAACTTTCCCTCTTGTGTTGCTGTGTATTGAACTTAGAGCCTTACACATACTACTCGAGTACTATACCATTGAACTATATTCTCAGCCTATTTCCAGCTTTTTATTTTATTTATTTATCTATCTATCTATCTATCTATCTAACTATTTATTTATTTATTTATTTATTTATTTATTTATTTTGGCTGAATCAGGGATTGAACTCAGGCCCCTGCACTTGCCAGGCAAGTGTTTGTTCCACTGAGCCATCTCCCTGGCTCCTATTTCCAGCTTTATAAATAGGACATTACCTTTAAGAGCTAGCACTCATTCTGTGCTTTACTGGAACAAGGAAATGGGGCTTCACTAGCCAGAGGAAACTTTCCACATCCACCTAGACATTCCATTGTCTAAAGTAATCTGCATTTGCAATTTCTGTCACCTAACCTTAGGCATACTCTTTCCTCTGCTCTAGGAAAAGTATTGAGAGTCCATAGTTGGAAGATGCTATATGCAATTCTAAAGTGTTTTCAAATGAGTCTTCCATTTAGTAGTCTCAAGTGGCAGCAGATGGCAGACCTTGACACTTTCCAACAAATAGTATTGCCTGACTTTGACATTTTGCTACCAAGGTCACTGGAAAAATGATTTTTTTCTTTGTAACATTTTGTGTTTGACTTTTCTATTTTTCATGTTAAGCTTATGTTTCAGTTGCTTAGGGATATCCTAGAAATTACCACACACATGACGACTTTAAACAGCAGAAATCTATGACCTCATGGTTCTGAAGGTTAGGAATTTTATGCCAGCATGTCTAAATAATTTATTTTTCTGGGGCCCCTGAGTGAGAAACCATCCAATTTTCTTTCCCATCCTCTAGTTTGAATGATTGCCAGCAATCCTTGTGATTCCTAGTTGTTCTGCCTTCCTACCTCCTTTCTCAGTAGCCCACCTTCTTCTGCATCATCTCCTTGTGCCCCCACAAACCTTGCAGGGATGCGCAACATTACACTCAGGCCCATCCCAATCCATCATTATCTCTACCATGGGCTAATAAGATCCTATTCCAAGGTTTTGAATGAACATACTAGAGTGGACAAACACCAAAACTAGACACATCCAATTTTTTTGCTATTGATTATGTGTTTTTCCAATTTTCTCTGGCCTTATTCTTCTAAATTTGAGGACTTCAGTTGTCATATTATAAAGTTTTTTTTACTATTATATTAGGCAGCCAAATTAGATAGAAATATTATAGGTAGTCAGACAGAGATAGACCCTCAAGGAAACAATAAGGAAGACAAAGTGACTGCAACTTTTTTTTTTTTTTTTTTTTGGCAGAACTGGGGATTGAACTTAGGTCCTTGAGCTTGTCTGGCAAGTGCTTATTCTATTGTGCCATCTCCCTGCCCTCAACTTTGCAAGAAACAGACACTCTGGTTGTGGGCCAGACCTCAAGACAAAAAAAGTAAATAAATGCAGCTACATACTTTCCTAGGGATGGGCATCTGGAATTGATATTGTAAATAAGTATCAACCACATTGAAAGAGACAGAGAGTAACTAACCCATCCCTCAACAGAAAGAGCCCCTGCTCCGTATTCATGCCTATTTGCTACATGACTTGCTTCCTCATTTGAAGCCAATTAAATCAATCTTATATGAGCAATTTTACTTGTAACCTTATTGCATGACCATAGTTTTGTCCCACCTCATGTGCATGTTCCCATATTTTCTGTCTTAGACCTGCCACATCACATGGTTTTGCTCTATAAAAATTCCCTAGAAAAGGAAGATTCCAAGGCAACCTCCCTTCTGCTCCTCACTCAGACAAAAGCTTTCTTTACCCCAATAAATATTCTGCTCTTAATCTCCATTGTTTCTAAAATTCATTCTTCAGTTTTAGAGAACATGGCCTAGTTATCCTCCAGGTTGACAGCTTCATTCCCCTATATCATTACGTATAAGTTATCAACATATTTCCATTTTCGGTTTTCCTTTGTTTTATTTGTCTTACAACGAACCTGAATTTTAAGTCATGATCCCAGGGGTTAATATTCCACATTTGTATCTGTGCTGTCTTTAAAATTCATATGGGGGTTTGAAGAATGGATCCAGTTTTTCACTTGTATATATAATTGTTCATTTTTTATTTTAAAGCCTATCGTTTCTCCCTAGTGATTTGAATTGCCTCCTTAAACACATATTAAATCTCCTTACAAAAATCAACTTTAGAATTAACTCACTTTTCTTTTGTGTACCTATTTTCACACTATCTCACTGGTTTTTTTGTTGTTGTTGTTGTTTAAGAAAAGTCTTACTAATATGTTAATATTTCAGCAAAATTATTATAGTGGGTTTAAAAGGCAGACAGATTCACTGTAACAGGCTATAAAGTAATCAAGGAGTTTTATACAAATAAAAAATTACACAGACCTATGAGATTTACTGAATAACTACCAGATCCAGAAAAAATTAATTCTGAAGGCTTAATCCAATATTAGTACCTATAGTATCTTTGAAAATTAAACTTTGAACTGCATTCTTTTCTAACATATTCTTAATTTACTGTCAAATACAGTGCTCTCAAACCACCATAAGAGTGAAGGACATCAAAAACCCAATAAAAACAAAAGAACAGCTAGGAATACAGATTCAGAATGAGGGTTTAACTTGTAAACCACTTAATTTTAACCAATCATCATTTCTGTGCACTGAATGCTGCATATGAAGAGTCTGTGAATCATGTTTGCAATATATGGTATTATTCCTATCAGTTTTTTTCCTCATACATTATTGTTATAACAAAACTATAGTTACAATATGTATTACATTTGCTTGTTACCTCACTGTTTTATCCTAGGAGTCCTGTTAATAGGTACTAGATCTAGGTACCCAGCCCCACACTTTCATGTTCCACCATATTTTTCCTTATACCACAAATCTTTAATCTTACAAAAAAAAAAAATCCAACTATTGCCAATTTATAAATGTTAAAAGAATTCTGAGCCTAATTCGTAAAGCTTCTTTTATAACATTCTTAAATCCAGTTAAGATGGCCTATGGAGGCCAGTAAAAATTTACGCTTGGATATGGGGACACACAAAATGATAGAATTTCACTTTTTCTCAGGAGATAATTTGGTTGAAAGAGGATAAGATGTGTATAGATCTTTAGTGCCTTGAATCCTTTGTTACCTCAACACAAATATTTTTTACCATTATTTCTTTGTTTTTACATATAAATTTTAAGATTACCATATGCAACTCCAGAAAAAAAGTGGTAATAAACATTGGGATAGTGTTATATTTAAAAACTGTGAATTGTCACTTAAATGCTTTTGAGTATTTCTGAAAAAAACACATATTTTGTCTTTCTATTCTTTTTCAGATATATATCTGCACCTTATAGTATTCTTTAGTTTTTCTTCTAGGTATTTTGTACATTTCATGTTTAGGTTTATGTCTCTGTATTTTATTTTACTAAATGTAATGTCCATTATTATTGTCTTTATGTTTTTTTAATTTAGTAGAAGGTCTACAGGGTCTCACTACATAGATTGGACTCAGTGACCCTCCTGTTTTCAGCCTCCCAAGTGCTGGGATTCGTGCCACCATACCCAGTCTCAGCACGTTCCAGGGGCAGGACCAGCACAGCAGTCTGGGGAGCAAACCCTGGCCCTTGTGTCTGGCTAAGCAGATGCTTTAACCTGCTGAGCTATCGGACTGGTTCCTGTTATTATCTTCTAATGGTATATTTTTATGGATTTGGAAGCTCTTGATTTTATATTATATGTATTTTTTACCACATTACAAATTATTGTTTGCTCTATTCACCATCAAGTCTCCTAAAGATGAATTCATTTTGTCTATAAACAAAAAGAATTTTATGCTTTCCTTTTTAATTATTATGCCTCAAACTGTACTAATTTGTTTTTTTTTTTTTTTTAAAGAAATCTTCATTTCTATTTAATAGGCAGGGGAAAACAAAGCCAAAGCAGAGACAGAGGTAATCCCATGCAGGACAGCAAAATACTCTGATGTATTTGTTGACCACATGTTTGCTGTAGCAGGCTCACTGGCATGTTTTATCTTCA